>JASDQU011404999.1:19282-29996 GCA_032191745.1 Picea mariana | reverse complement strand
TTAAGAAGAGTTGTTCAGCAGTGCTTTGGCAAAGAAGGAATCTAAGATGGCCTGATGCCAGGTAAGCATGTTTGGTGCAAATTAGGGTTATAACAGAGAAGAGCCTACTAGTTTGGAGGATACATTATCGAATGCACAGTTGATAGCCATTAGAAATATTGATGACCACTTTGCAGAAATAGTCTAGTTCCTTTCAACAGGAATGACACCTAGTGAATATACAATCACCCAGAAGAAACAACTAGTAGTGCGCACTGCAGAATTTTCACTTATAGCTGGAAAGCTATACAAGATGGGACCTGATGAGGAGTTGTGTTATGGAAGCAGAGTGACCATTGATCCTCGCCAAAGCTCATGAAGGCATTGCAAGAGGACACTAAGCAGGGAAAGCAATTACGCATAAGGTTCTTCAAGTTGGCCTTTGGTGGCTTACCTTACACAGAGATGATAAGGACTATTACAGAGCCTACCATGTATGCCAAAGAGTTGGGAAACCGTCCCGAAGAGATGAAATTCATTTATCATCACAGCTGACCCTACAAGCATTTGATAAATGGGCCATTAACTTCGTAGGACCTATAAACCCACCAACAAAGCACATAGGAGCAAGGCACATAATCATCGTGACAGAGTGATTGACTAGATGGGCCGAAGCAAGAGAAGTTAAGGAATGTAGTGAAACTAAAGTTGCACGCTTCATATTTGATGACATCGTAACTAGGTTTGGATGCCTGAAGATCCTTATGAGTGATAAAGGCACGCATTTCATCAATAAAATAGTTGAATCTTTGACTGAGGAATTTGCAGTCGATCATCAGAAGAGCACACCTTACCATCCACAAGTGAATGGGACAGTTGAAGAATTCAACAAGATCTTGGAGATAGTGCTGATGAATATATGCAGTGTGAACAGGGATGATTGGGATTTAAGAATACCAGCATTATTATGGCCCTATAGAACCACTTGCAAGAAATTGACCATGCAGACCCCCTTCAAGTTGGTGTATGGTCTTGAAGCCATTGTCCCAATGTAATATTTGGTACCAAGCTTAAGAATTGTTGCCTTTACATATATGGATGACACTAGTGCTATTCGAGAGAGGCTTGTGCAGTTGGTCAAACTGGAAGAAGACAGATTCATTGCAGGATTTCAACAGCAGGTTCATAAGGAAATAGAGAAGGCCTACCACAACAGACACATCAAGAAGAAGGTATTTAAGCAAAGTGATCTGGTACTGGTATATGATAGTAAGTTCATGAATCATCCTGGGAAGTTCAGAATGCATTGGCATGGGCCATATGAGGTCACCTATGTTACAGAAGGAGGAGTTGTGCAGTTGAAGACTTTGAATGGAGAATGGAAGGAAGGTTTGGTGAATGGGAGCTGGTTGAAATTGTATTATGACAACCAGTTGCCTCGCAACTCTCAGTAACAGCATGAGGAAAAGGGTCTAGGTACCAGGGGCAGTTGAAACTGGGTACCACACACAGAAAAGACAGTTTACACAAGGAAGTAAGGGAGGACTAGATATGGAAGCACAGGTTGCCCTGTGCAGTCTAAAGTCGAAGCTCAACAAAAGGATCAAATCTGAAGTGCCTCAGGACGAGTCATAGGTGAGTGTTGGGGGCCTGTTGGCCCTTGGGTATCGAGGTAAGAGAAGAATAAATAAGAAAAGGTAAAATGTGAACTGCGTGGAAGACACAGTGACTGATATTGGGTCGAAGTGAACAGAAGAGCAGAAAAGACGGAGAAAAGTAAGAGAAAGCAATTCATTGGATGAGGATACCGAGGATGACAGATCAACAAGGAAAATGGCTCATGGACAACTCAACAAGCGGAAAAATCCACCATTGGATGCTTTGGAGCACCGCACGAGAAGGAAAGACAGGTTGGCGAAGCACTAAAAACGTGGGTCAAGTTGACCTAGGGTTTTAGACACCTAGGGTTTTGGTATCTATGGTTTTGAAACTTAGGTCTCAACCTAAGGCTGTCGGTGATCTACTGTAATGTATAAATAGAGGTCTAAAGGACCTGGGATGGGTTGTTGTTGTTTTTGTTGGTATTATCATTCTAGTTTTTTTATTGGTGTGAGCGATTATTATTGTGTGAGAGAGAAGTGCTAAGAGTAATAGCCTTATGGTATTGTAATATCTTCAGTTGGGTTCGGAGATCATTCCTATAGCTAGGTGCACAGGAAGGGGGGAGACAAAGAGGAGAAGAAAGAAGATCTKCTAGYTGAGAGCGYAGAMAAGAATTGTATGCTTCATATTAATATATTATAAAGCACRGTTCTATTGATGTAGCCCTRCAGAGAGGGTGAATCACGCATATTTTGTGTTGTGTGTGATTGATGCTCTGTTCTTTTCCATTTGATATATTATTATCACATTACTGTGTTAGATCTGATAGATAATTGTGCGGAGTAGATCTGAACTAGTAAGTGATATATAAAGGTTGTATTGTTCTTGTATTAGATCCACTTGGTATTCCCTTTGGTTGTAGACATCTTTGTCCTGCGACCCCCCCATAGCTACTTTGGGTGAGACTGCATCTACTTCGCAGGTGTTGCCAAAAGGGCCAGTAGTTAGGGCTTATTGGTGCACTCTTGGAGTTGAACCTCGGGTCTTCCCTTGTGCCAACAGGTAGTTATTTTTTTGTGATGTAGGTTTTATCATAGGGACATCGCCACCAGTTTTAGTCGGTCTCTGTCTTGTGTTTCCCCAATGTTGAATGACTCAGGCATGGATGATCCAGTCGGGTCATTATTATTGAATTATGATGTATGTTTGATCTCATTTCAGTGATGATTTCATTCATTTCCTTGAAACTTTGAACCAAGAGGATCTTGTCTTCTGAGTTTTTCCTCTTTAGGTTGTTGGAAGACTAGATGTCCATAGCAAACCTCTTCATTCTCTGCAAGTTCTTCCCCCTACTCACCCTTATTACAACTTACTAACTGTAGTTAGATCGAGACCTCATTTGTTTGTGCACTCCAGTCCAGTTTTCTGAGTTAAAGAGATATTATCCTGAGTCTGCGTCCATTAGAACACCATTAAATTCATTCATTTTGACATATAAATTGAAGGGTATTGGGCTTACCTCTGCCGCAATCCAGAGGTGACTTCTAGTGCTAACATTTATGGTGTCGTTGTCAGGGACAAAGTTGAATATTTTCCTAAAAGATTGAATGATAAAGGTTATTGGTTCTGAAGGTGCATAAAAAATTAGTAAATCAAAGATTGCACCTATGCACCTGGCGACTCCATTGATGCGGATCCATTGGAGACTCCAATGTTTCAGCTGTGGCTTCTAGAGGTAGACACACAAGGTCTACTCCATAGTTGCCTTTAGGAACACCTAAAGGTGACCTAGAGAAGATTGTCAGAAAGGGAAAGTCCCTTCAATAAAGTAATTCCACTGTTGAACCAGGTATTTCTAATGATTTTCACTGTCCTCCTTTATAAAACTCCAATATCTACTTCTCATTTTCCTATCACACCGTCTATTGGAGTTTCCCGAACTTTAAATTTTGGGAGTGTCTCTATTGAGTTTTCCCCTCTTGTCCTAGGATTGGAGGGAAAAATCCTATCCACTCCTCTCTCCCCTGAACTAGTACCTTGGTCTAGACCCCAAACCTCCGAAGTTTTTCCCACGCCAAGATTTACCACCCCTCCTCCTATCATTGTTTCTACTACAGAAAGAGAAACCTCTATTCCCTCTAGCCCTATGGCCTTTTCTCCAAATCCTATGTTGTTCCCCTTTCCTCTAGGAGGTTCAATCCCAGTTTCTCCTACTCGAACTCCATCCCCTCCTAATTCTCCTCCACCCGTTATCCCTATGGCAGGAGATAATCCCCCCAGAAATAGAATGGACTCTATAGTAGCTACCAAATACACCCCTCTCATTTTTCCTCGACCTCTTAATGCCCTCCCAGCCGGTGGATACCTTAAGCAGCTGCCTAAGTTCACAGGGAAGGGAGACATTACTACAGAGGAGCACCTTGTAGCCTTCTATAGTTATGCTGATAACTATGTCATAGTAGACGAAGATGTATGGATGAGGATTTTTGTCCACCGTATTGATGGAGAAGCCAGAAAGTGGTTCAAAGCCCTGGCTCTTGGATCCATCGTTGGGATTGAGGCTCTAGATGATGTCTTATTGAGACAATGGGGGGATAAAAAGGACTTCATGTACTATATCATAGACTTCGGGTCTCTAAAGAGAAAAGAGGGAGATTTTGTCTCTGACTTCTCCAAAAGATTCAAAAAAATGTACAATAAGATATTTGTTGAGATAAAGACTATAGAAGCCTCTGCCAAAATTACCTATGCCAGTGCTTTTGACCCTGACTTTTGTCTCATGTTAAGAGAGAGAAGAGATAACTCCTTAGCTCATATGCAAGATGCAGCCCTGGAAGTAGAGTATAACATATTGGCAGTTGACCGACTCAGGAATAAGGCTGATAGAGACAAAGGAAGGGGACTATTTGAAGCCTCAACCTCCAGCTCCTCCACCCTCCCCCCTCAAATGGAYGAAGTGACTAAGTTAATAAAATCGCTTTCAACTAGAATGGAAAGGTTGGAATTGGAGGGAAATAAGACATATAAAAATCCTCAAAATATTGATAACAGAGGCAACTTCAGGAGGTCGAATAACAATGCTCCTCAAATCATGCCCAGAGATCCTCGAAACAAAGACAGGGATGATTAGAAAATTCAAGCCCCTATTCATAACAACCTTGTTGTAAACGATGGTGGAGACGAAGAAGACCTTGACCCATAAATTCACTGTCTTGAAGATGCTTCTCCTTCTCCTCACTTAACTCAATCAACATACGAGGAGTCTCTCATGGACCTTCAATTAAATGATCTGAGAAGAGGGAATAAGGCGAGCGACAACCCAAATAGATACAACCTCGGGTGTAAGAAGAAATATGGGAAGTTCGACATCCCTGATCAGCCTCATAGGGTAGAAAATTCCGCCAAAGATGAAGCAAACAACAACAAGGATAAGAAAACATAGAACCCCCCTCCAGCAGCCAAAGGTCCTACCCCGGAGGTAAAATAAATTATGAATCCCCCCTCATATTTTAACTTTGAGCATGAAATTCAGAAGATTAGGATCCCGGTCCCCCTTTCAGCGTTGGTCAAGCATGAATACTTTAAGAGATCCCTATCTAAGTTGTTGCTGCCTGAACCCTTATATCACCCCCCAGACTCAATCAATTTGCAAGATGAAAAGCCAGTAGTCATCTTAGTTCTGATGGTAGAAAATAGAGACGATTCATCCTCTCCCTTCTATACCTCACTAAACATACATGATAAGGTGTTGGATAATTGTTTGATGGATTCARGGGCCTCTCATAATMTCATGCCCAAAATTGTCATGGAAGAACTAGGACTAGAAATCACAAAATAATACCATGACTTGTATTCTTTTGATTCAAGGAGAGTGAAATGTCTTGGGGTCATCAAATATCTAGTTGTGACCTTGTTCCAATTGCCCATGAAAAGTATGGTCATGGATATTGTGGTGGCTGATGTTCCTTCCAAGTTCGGCATGCTATTTTCAAGATCTTGGATCACACTACTTGGGGGAACCTTCCAGATGGACCTCACATATGCTACCATTCCAGTCTTTGGTGGGGAACATAGAAGACTGTACAGAGAGGCTCAATTGGCCTACATTATTAGTGATGAGGCAGACCCCACCAATCATCCCATTTTTTCCCTTTACACTAATTTTGGATCCATCTTTTTGCAACTCACCGATGCCCCTGAGCCTCCTCTTGACATCAGAAATCAATCCCATACTCTCTGCGAAGACTCTCCTCTGATTACTTATGTTTGGAAAATTTTCTTTGATGGAGCCTTTTCTAGAGAAAGTGTTGGCATTAGAGTAGTTCTTGTTTCCCCTACTCAGGAAACCATATCTCTGTCATACAAACTGGATTTTGAAACTACTAACAATGTGGTAGAGTATGAAGCTCTTGTTTTGGGTTTGAGGGATGAGAAGGATATGGGAATTAAAGAGATATCAGTGTTTGGTGATGTTGATTTGATTGTCCAGCAAATCATAAATATTTATCAGACCAAACACCCTCGGCTCAGAAGTTACAGAAATGAAGTATGGGACCTCATTGACACTTTCTTCCTAGATTTTGACCTTTCATTTGTTCCCAGAGAAGAAAATTCCATGGTTGACTCTCTAGTTTTTTCAACAAGCAATTTTAGAGTCCCTCTTCCACCCAAGCTCAGGTATGATGTAGAAGTGAAATATAGACCCTTTATACTTGACAACATCAAGCATTGGAAAGTGTTCGAAGATGATATTGGAATCAAAAGGTCCCTGGAGATCGTTGATGAGATTTCTGCATTACACATTGATCAAGATCCTAATTCTAAAATAGATCCCCATGCTGATGTTTTTATGAACAAAATTGTTGATCATTATATTTTTAAGTTGCCTATAAATCACATCCCAAAGGAACTAGTCCCTTTGGAAAGACTATTTGATAGAAATTATGTAGTAGTAAAGGGTAAAATCTCAAGTGAGGATGTTGATGTAGCCGAGTGCAATATTGGCATAGAGAAGAATCCCAAATTTGTCAATCTATCAAGCAGTTTGTCAAAGGAATAGAGGGTCGAGTATGTTGAGTTGTTAAGGGAATTTTCTGATGTGTTTTTCTGGACCTATGAAGACCTCAAAACATATGACACAAGCGTCAGTGAGCACAAGATCCCATTGAAAGAGGAAGCCACACCATTTAGGTAGAAATTAAGATAGATAAATCCTATGTTGCTTCATGTTATGGAGAAAGAGGTAAAGAAGTTGTTGGATGCCCAAATCATTKTTCCCCTAAGATATTCTGAATGRATGGCCAACMTGGTCCCAGTAAGAAAGAATAATGGAGAAATTAGACTTTGTGTCGATTTCAGGAACCTGAACAGGAGCTCAAAGAAGGACAACTACCCCTTGCCAAAGATGGAACACATGCTGCAAAGGGTAACTGGTGCATCCAGGATTTCCATGATTGATGGATTTTCTGGCTACAATCAAATATCTGTCTTACCTGAGGACAGAGAAAAGACCGCCTTCAACGCTCCTTGGTGCACATTCATGTATGCCAAAATTCCCTTTGGATTAATGAATGTAGGAGAAACCTTTCAAAGAGCCATGGACATAGCCTTCATTGGGGAAAAAGATAAATTCGTGGTCATCTATCTTGATGACATAACAGTCTTTTCCAGATTTGATAAAGAGCATTGTTGTCATCTGAGGAAACTCTTCTTGAAATGCAGAAGGTATGGTATTTCCCTAAATCCCAAGAAATCATTGTTTGCTATGAAGGAGGGGAAATTACCGGGGCACACAGTATCAGCTGATGGATTCGGGATTGATCCCAATAGAGTAGAAGCAATCCAAACCTTGTCACTCCCGACATCCAGGAAAGAAGTCCAGTATTTCTTAGGGAAAATTAACTTTCTAAGGAGGTTTGTTTCCAACTTTGTTGAAATGGTAAAGCTTATAAAAACCATGTTGAGGAAAGGAAATTAGGTTAAGTGGACCTCTGAATCTTGAAGTTCCTTTGATCAGATAAAAAAGGCATTGATTGAAGCACATGTTCTTATCAGTCTTGAGTATTCAAAGGATTTCCTCATTTTCTCATTTGCTTCATTTGACACAGTGGCAACTATTTTATTGCATAAGAATGTTCAAGGGTTGGAGCAGCCCATTTCCTTTCTTAGCCGAGCGTTGATAGATGTTGAAGTGAAATATGACATCATGGATAAACAAGCCTATTCCCTACTGAAAGCTCTCAAAGCTTTCAAATTTTATATTCTTCACTCCAAGATCATTACATATGTTCCTTTAGCTTCTGTGAAGGAAATTCTCATCCAACTAGACATAGACGGAAAAAGAAGCAGGTGGATTGCCAAGATCCTTGGATTTGATCTGGAGATCAAGCCCACCAAATTGATCAAAGGTCAAGGTTTAGCCAGTTTTCTAGCTGAGGCTAACTGCAAATCTTTGGGGGTAAATTTCATCAACACTTGCTCAAAAAATCAACAGTCTGAGCTATCTGAAGCAAGTTCTCAAGCCAACCCTCCATTAGCAGGATGTCCTTGGTAGAAGGACGTTATATATTTCTTACAGAAGTTCCAGCCCCTTGATGACATGGAATGGAGCAGGGCCAGAGCTTTAAAACTCAAAGAAATTAAATATTGCCTCATTGATCAAGTCCTATATTGGAAACATCCCCTGGGAGTGATCTTAATATGTTTAGACCCACAAGAAGCATAAAAGACTATCTCTGACTTCCATGATAGTCTGTGTGGGGGACATCACTTCTAGAGAATGACGACTTACAAAATTATCAGGGATGGATATTTCTGGCCTACTCTGTTCGTTGATGTATGTGAAAAAGTCAAAGCCTGTATCAAGTGTCAGAAATTCTCGGGGAAGCAGTAGCTAAAGTCCCTGTCTTTGAAGCCTTTGGTTGCTTCAGGGCCCTTCCAACAATGGGGCCTAGACTTCATTGGAGAAATTCATCCTGCCTCAAGCGGTCAGCATAGATGGATCTTGACTGCCACATATTATTTTACCAAGTGGATAGAATCTATCCCCACAAAGAGTGCTTCTCATAAGGTGATCATTAGTTTTCTGGAGGATATTATAGTGAGTTTTGGTTGTCCAAGCAGGATTGTCATTGACAATGATGCATATTTCAAGGTTGAACCATTGATATGGTTCTGTGAGTAGTTCAGAATCAAATTGATTCATTCTACTCCATAATACCCCCAGGGCAATGGACTGGAAGAGTCCTCTAACAAAAACCTCATTAAAATCATTAAAAACTCTCTATCGACTACACCAGGGTTCTAAAGTGCAGGCAGAGCTAACCGTCTAAATTCTCCTACTTTTTATCAACTATCCCATCATTACCCCACAATCATACATAACAGACAAAGTAGATGGATCTGGTAGGCATACCTTAAACCCCACGTTCAGTGTCGATCCCTTTGCGCTTGGTTGTTTCCCGACTGCAAGTCTCCTCCCAAGGTTGACCTACATTCACCAAAAGACAAACAAGAAACTACAAGCATGCATTCTACATATGGATTAGTGGGTTAGACATCATAACCAAGACATGTAAACAAATCATAAATATTTAAGACGTCATTTGGTGGGAGGGAAAAAGTACTTCTCTATATTAATCTCACAAAAGTCGTTTACAACATGAGACCGACACTACTCCTCGAACTCGATCCTGGGCTCCTATTTACCATACACCAACTGCTTCCACGTATTTTTCTCCTCTTCAGTTCTCTCTAGGGAAATGGCAAGAATTTGCAAAGGAGGAAGAAGTAATTCTGGCTCAAACTCACAATGTGGTTGCAAAATATTGGGGCAAAGGGGGAATATTGAAATGGGCAGAGTTTCTATGTTTTCATGCTTCCCTTGGAATGGGTCCCCAACACCTTCTTTTATAGGCCAAAAGAGATAGTAACGGTTGGGGTGATTGGCTATGGGCATTCAACTGATTAAGTAACGACCCAGAAACCCGTATCCCTTTTCAATTTTCATTTTTCATTTTTCATGATTTTTTTGGGAGTTGACGCGAACTATAGTGATGCAGCAAGTGTGTGTACACAGGAAGTAGTGGTGTAGGGCACATACACCTTCAAAACAATGGTTTTTAGAAGATTTTTTCAATGATGACTTGGCAAAGATAGCAAGTAAGATGGCTTGATGCCAGGTATGCATGTCTGATGCAATTTAGGGTTATAACAGAGTGCTCTTAATATGTTTAGACCCACAAGAAGAACAAAAGACTATCTATGAATTCCATGACAGACTGTGTGGGGGAAATCACTTTTGGAGAATAATGGCTT
This sequence comes from Picea mariana, assembly GCA_032191745.1. Taxonomy (NCBI): domain Eukaryota; kingdom Viridiplantae; phylum Streptophyta; class Pinopsida; order Pinales; family Pinaceae; genus Picea; species Picea mariana. The sequence goes on along the minus strand of JASDQU011404999.1, from coordinate 20,099 downwards.
ACAAAATTCTTAGGGATGGATATTTCTGGCCTACTATGTTTGATGATGTCTGTACAAAAGTCAGAGTTTGTATCAAGTTTCAGAAATTCTCGGGGAAGTAGGAGCTAAAGTCCCTTTCTTTGGAGCCTATGGTTGCTCCAGGGCCCTTCCAACAATGGGGTCTAGACTTAATTGGGGAAATTCATCTTTCCTCAAGTGGTCATCATAGATGGATCTTGACTACCACAGATTATTTTACCAAGTGGATAGAAGTTATCCCCACAAGGAGTGCTTCTCATAAGGTGATCATTGGTTTTCTAGAGGATATTATAGTGAGGTTTGGTTGTCTAAGCAGGATTGTCACTGACAATGATGCATATTTCAAGGCTGAACCCTTGATCCGGTTCTATGAGCAGTTCATAATCAAATTGATTCATTCTACTCCATACTACCCCCAGGGAAATGGACTAGTCGAGTCCTCTAAAAAAGTCTCATTAAAATCATTAAAAGACTGTTAAAAGATAACCAGAAAGCATGGGACTCAAAGCTCAAATTTTCTCTGTGGGATGACAGAGTGACAAAAAAAAGGTCTCTGGGGGTCTCTCCTTTTCAGCTCGTGTATGGGACTGAAGAAGTTCTCCCTTCTCAGCTCGCCTTTCATGTGGTGAAATTATTTCAGGACTACTAGGGTGAGCCTAATGACATGATCAAAAGGATTCTGCAACTAGTTGAAGCACAGCAGGCGAGGGAACAACTTTTGGACAAAGCGCATGACCATCAGCAGAGGATCAAGTAGGCTTTTCACAGGAAGGTGAGAAAACAAAATTTTCAACTGGGA
>JASDQU011404999.1:823-12365 GCA_032191745.1 Picea mariana | reverse complement strand
TCAACTGGGAGATCTAGTACTAAAATGGGATGCTCCTAAGTAGGACAAAGGTAAGCACAGTAAATTTGAGGCCCTGTGGATAGGCCCTTTAAAAATATCTGATATATTTCCTAATAATACTTACAGGTTGCAGAATTTGGAAGGTGATGAAGTTTTTAATGGCCCTGTAAATGGGCATTTTTTGAAGTTCTTTAATTGAGCCATGAGTGGCTCCCATGTCTTTGTAAATATTGTTTTATTTTGTTTTCAGTTTTAACAAGTGACTCCATAACCCAACAGTAAGGCACTGAAGCTACAAAGAGTTCTTGGCATCTCACAGGGAGAAAAACATACCCAATGGAGCCTAATGTTATCACATTTATTTGTAAGGGGGGTGTTTTCCCTAAGAAATTGACCTCTTAGTGAAAAAATGGAAAGAAGCGGGCTAAAAAACCCACAAAATCCCACTTATCCTAAGTTCCTTGAGCCCGAGCGTGTCGTGCTAAGAAGTGTGTAAATTTGTGTGGTTGAGATCCACATGCCCATATCTATGATGCAGGATCCATATAGGACCCCCCTCGATGATCTTCCTTTAACCAAGGTGGGGGTCCGATATGGTGGTTTTCAAAAGTGGGCCCCCCACTATCGTGGCGCCTCCTCCTGAATTCTGACACCCCCCCCCCGCGCCCAAAACCTCTTACCACTACCTACCCCCTCCGAGTAGACTGCTTACCACCCTCACTTACCGTCGTCGCTCCTTTCGCCATCTGTCCCCCACTCCATCTCTCTCCTCTTCCTGTCACATCTCCTGCTCCTCTTCCACCTTCTATTAGCGCACACCTGTCCTCCACTTACCCCCATGTCCTATCCCTTTTCACTTCTTCCTATCATCTAACGCCATGTGTACTTCCTCCCACCTCCACCTAGGCAGACTTTACCCACTATTCCTACCACCGCAGTCCCTCATCGGCTTCCATGTCACATTCCCGCTCCACTCCGCCATTGTACCTGTACATCTCACTGCCATCATCCCATCGTTTGTGATTTCCCTATTATCTTCCCTCTACCACATCTGTCCACATGGTCACCTCTCACCTCATCTCCACATCGAGCTTGCCAATCGCCCCCGCCTGGTCACCGTCCATTCACTGCTTCGTGCCAATTTCTCCAAGCCATCACATCAGCTTCCACGTCTGCCTGATAATCTCATTGTGAACTCTCAAAGAAGATCCATATGGAAGAATGCAAGGGCCTCCATGTTCTATAGGTGCAAAGTTGACTGGGGCCTTCCATGATCCAAATGAATCAGTTATGGAAGCTGTTGGTGGTGGTTGGACATCGTTTCCACCATAAATGGAAAGTCCAGGAAAGGACTGTCAACTGGTCAACTCATTTGCAGGCCCGTTATGGAATGTGATTGCGTCTGACTAAATTTAACGAATGACCAGATACTGCATGCACAATCTGTCAGTAAACATGCAGACATAGTGCCTTCAATGCGAAGCTCGAGCATGTTTCAGTGGTTTTGGTTCTGAGTATATAGGAGTCGTTCTCATATTTTGTTGGTGTTGATGGTTAGTCTAAGCTCCCAATTTGTAAAATTTTAATGAACACTCTGGTTTTCTGGTTATGTATTTGTATTTGAGACTTCTTGTTTAATGTAAGTCATCTTCTTTCCATCTCTCTGTAAACAGTTGTGTTAGAACACTTGGGCATGGATGATCCAGTCGAGGTTAGTTATGTTTTTGTGATGTAGGTTTGATCACAGGGACATCGCCACCAGTTTTAGTCAGTCTCTGTCTTATGTTTCCCCAACGTTGAATGACTCGGGCATGGATGATCCAGTCGGGTCATTTTTATTGAATTATGATGTATGTTTGATCTCAGTTCAGTGATGATTCCATTCAATTCCTTGAAACTATGAACCAAGAGAATCTTGTCTTCTAAGTTTTTCCTCTTTAGGTTGTTGGAAGACCAGATGTCCATAGAAGACCTATTCATTATCTGCAAGTTCTTCCCCCTACTCACCCTTATTACAACTTAATGACTGTAGTTAGATCGAGACCTCATTTTCTTGTGCACACCAGTCTAGTTTTCTGAGTTAAAGAGATATTATCCTGAGTCTGCGTCCATTAGACCACCATTAAATTCATTCATTGTGACATATAAACTGATGGGTACTAGGCTTACCTCTACCACAATCCAGAGGTGACTTCTAGTGCTAACAGGTTCAGGAAAACATAAGGATCAGTGACAGAGGTAATGAATATGAGTTCTTAAACAAAAAGGGGAAAACAAAACGACTTTGTCAGTTGAAGGTGAAAATTTAAAAACATGCCTACGAAAGAGAGAAGAACAAGGCATGGGCATAGATTCGGGTATAAACCACCAACTCACAGGACCCTGACAATTTCCTGTGATAACATGTATTAGGGTGCTGAATGTTCTTTCCTCAACCCAAGATTTGATGTTAACTCAGACATAATTTTGTTCTGGAAGTGACTGCCATGGTCAGTGACAATCTCCTTCGGGATGCCTAACCTTGCTACTATCTGGTTAAAAATGAAGAGAGTCATTTCTTTTCCATCATTGTTAAATGTCTGCATAGCCTCGACCAACTTTGTGAAGTAGTCTACCGCTACGATGATATAATGATGCCCCCTGGTTGAAGTTATTTGGCATGTAGTAAAATCAGTCCCCCACTTAGTGAAGGGACCAACCGCGATGACGTTAAACATGGGAGCAAGATGTGCCCTCATCTTTTGAGAGAATATCTAACACGGGTGGCACTTTTTGACCGAATCAATGCAATCTTTGATTAACGTGGGCCAAAAGTAACCGGCTCATAGAATCTTTTGGGTTGTTTCCAACCCATAAAAACGACCACCAAATCCTCCAATGTGGTAGTCATTAAGAACAAGTTTTTCTTCCTCGTGTATAAGGCACCAGCGAAGAATACAATCTACACCTCAACGATACAAAGTGTCATCGATTTTGAGATAGTTTCGTGCATGATGGCGAATTCATCATCGCTTGTTGCAAGAAGTAGAAGCATGGCACTTCAAAGTCTAGAGATAGACTAGTATATCTCCATACTAGGGGTCCAAAGATGTGATCAGAAAATTATCTCCTTTAATAGGTGACTCTTTGAGCGTAACATCACTTGATTCGACCAGAAGTTCCGAAATAAGTTTCACAAAGACTAGTGACTTTTTGGATTTTGTGGAAACAAAATCCAAGTCAAATTCTTGGAGAATTACAATCCATCTACTGATATCTCCGCCAATGACGCATCATGTCAACACATATTGAAATGGATTCACAACCGTAATGACGATGGTCTTGCAAAGCAGAATATAATGACGGAACCGCTGAACAACATGCATTATTGCCAACGCAAGCTTCTCAACATGGGAATAGTTGAGTTCTGGCCCAACCAGGCTTCGGCTCAAGTAATAAATCACATATATGGAACAACCAGGAGGGTTTGTTCAGGATCACAATAAGAGTTTTGTTTTCAAACTCAAGAAGTCATTGTATGGCCCGAGGCAATCTCCCAGGCAATGATACAAGAAGTTTGATTTCTTCATGGTGAGCCAAAAATTTTACAAGAAGTGAATATGATCATTGTGTTTACTTTAAAAGGTTGGAAAATGGGATATTCATTATTTTGGTGTTATATGTTGATGATATGTTTGTTGCAAGAAAAAGCATGGTTGAAATAAACAAGTTAAAGGCTCAATTGGCTAGGACATTTGATATGAAGGATCTAGGAGTAGAAAAACAAATTTTACGCATGGAGATACGCAAAGACAAGAAAAATGGTAAGCTGTGGTTATCACAAAATAAGTATGTGGAGAAAATACTTATGAGATTCGATATGAATAATGTGAAATTCGTACAAATCCATTTGGTTTCCCATGTCAATCTTTCTTCAAGTTTATGTCCTAGTAATGACGAAGAAAAGGATTATATGTCTTGTGTACCATATGCTAATGCAGTAGGAAGTTTGATGTATGCAAAAGTGGGTACTAGACCAGCTATTTCACATGAAGTTGGTGTTGTCAGTAGATACATGGAAAATACAGGTAAAGAGCATTGAGCATTAGTGAAATGGGTGCTTCAGTATCTTAGGGGAAAAAGTAATTATTCTATCACCTATGATGGTTCCAGTGATTCAGTTTGTGGTTATGTCGATTCAGATTTTGCAGGTGACTTGGAAAAAAGGAGATCCACTTCAAGATATGTCTTTACTCTTGTAGGAGGACCTGTTAGTTGGATGTCAAAGCTTCAAAACATAGTTGCTTGATCCACTACTGAGGAAGAATATATGGTTGCCTCACATGCATGCAAGGAGGTAATTTGGGTAAAAGGTTTGTTGGGAAAGTTTGGAAGGATGCATGACAAGGTGAAAGTATTATGTGATAGTCAAAGTTCTATTCATTTGGATAGAAATCCATCCTATCATAGTAACACGAAACATATTTCTATTAAATACCATTTTTGTAAAATAGGTTTTTGATGAAGGGGGAGTAGCTCTAGAAAAGGTCCATACAAAAGTGAATTATGCAGACATGTTCACGCAACCAGTTTAGTTAGAGAAGTTGTGATGGTTTTTGGCTTTTCTTGGCTTGTAGAAAAGGTGATGAATTAATTTAGGCATGATATATCAGGTAAATTGTTGTCAAGGTGGAGGTTGTTGAAACTTCCAACTAATTTCCCATGCAGATGCATGCACACTGTATCACCTAAAATGGAATATGCACGCACGCACACTACAATGATCAGTTTGGGTAACTGGTGTATCAAGTTGTAAATAGTTTGTTTAACCATCTAACAGATCCTATATATCTAGCATACCCATAGATGTGTGAGAAAGCAATGTAGTGTAGTGTAGTGTGTGGGATGAGAGTGTGAGGAAGATTACAATCTTTTAATTCGACTGTTATAATTCTCCCTTGAATAATAATAATAATATCAATTATCATTGCCCCATGGTTTTTTTCCCTTAGAAGGGTTTTTCCATGTAAATAGTGTGTTCACTATGTGATTGCTTTCATTGTATGATTTTTGTTGTCTGTTGGTTTTATTTATTTTCTACTAAATCTTGTTGTGTTATGCTTTCCCTGCCCAACAGTTGGTTCCTACAAACATTTATAAAGACAAGTTTTTTGTGTTTTTCTTCCGCAAGAGTTTCTAAATTAAACTCTATGTATTGTGGTTTGAGTTTACAAGTATTTAATGTTTTAAATTTAATAAATGATTGATGAATGCCAATTTAAAGAAAAACGTATCTTATATTGATTCACCCCCTCTCAATATAAGCATAAGTTCAACAAGATAATGTGGAAAATATATTTGACGTGGATAAGGAAAAACATATATTATGATTGAGAATAAAAAATCATAAAGAATGTGTAAGTAACATTAAGAAGCACAATGATGGCAAAGTCTAAAAGTATTGCCAAAAAAAATTAGTTAAAAAACACATGCAAAACAAGCTTGACAAGAACAATAAATTGTAGAATGAGGGAATAGTTTAATTGAAGCATAAAAACTCATTGGAAAAAGGTAAAGGGGGAGATAAGTTGAACCTCTAAATGTAGAATTGAACAATTATATGAAAATGGGAAGAATTGTAAATGAAGATGAATAACCAACCATAGGAATAAACAAGATTTTCCTATCAGCATACTTGTCGCGGTAAAAATAAATTTATGTAACATACCTCATTGATCTAGCAAAACCTTGTTTCATGTTTGAAATCTAGTTGTATTGTTGGTTAAGACATGGGGTTTGATGTTTGAAATATTATTCTTACATGAAATTACATAGATGGGCACGCTATGTTTTCCATGAGAATGCAATAGCATAGCCTTAACCACACAACTCACAACAAAAATGCAAGCTCCGCTTTGCAGTGCCTTAGTCACCATTGGAACTTTTGCAAGCATTCTATACTAATATTTACAGGTTAAAAAATGTTTTTTCGAAAACCCAAGGTTATATGGAGGGTTTGCAGTTAATCCAAATTGGCCAAACTTGACACTCAAGTGGGGCAAGGCCAAAATCCGTCGATGCAGCATGCGTTCTCTTGGATTTGGGGGTTCGTTTTGGAAACCCGCCATCTAAAATCTTTCAAAGAAAATAGAGAAAGAGTCTAACCAGTCAATGACTAGTCGGACACGAGAGACGGAGAAAGGGAAATGTTGGCCTATAAATAGAAATTTCTAGAATAACTGATGACGTCTGTGCCACCTCCTTTGCTATGTCATTTGTTTTTCCACGTGGATTATGCATCATGCCAGCTAGTTGTTTACCTTTCCACCTGTAGTATATCCGACAACAAAAGAAGGGGTTGCATAACAAGGAGCAGAAGTCGGTCCACACACGCTCTTCCTCGTGATTACAAGGGTTTGGTACTTGTTCTTTACACATTGCGTTGTCACAAGTTTCATGTGCAAAATAAATTGCATTCTTATTACTGTGTTGATAGAAAATGAATTGAATAATCTGGATTGTAGTAGAAGGAAGCATAAAAGAACATTCAACTTGCATTTTTTTCACTACAACCTTCCATCGTTGTTGCGGCAATAAGAGGTTCATTTGCACAACGAATCACATTTCAGAGAAATGTTCTAAAAAAATTAAAAAAAAAAAACAAAAAAAAATCAATACGTGATATTATACCTTCGAAATAGCTCCAAATTTTTGTGGTCAAACTCCAACTAATATAGGGTCAATAACATATCAAATGCTATATACCACCACCAGCGACAAGTATAATAAGATTTAATAACCACTCACTATATTATAATCAAATATTATTATAATCAAGTATTGAGTTTGAATGAAGTCAAGAGAATTAATCAAAAGCTAAGTAGTGAGGCGAGAGTCGAAAACTCAACACCAAACGTTGGCCATTAATGTTTCTTTTAGTTGTTACTCCCTACCTAGATGTTGCCTCCTTAATTTACAAATAATTTCTTGTTTACTCAATCATAACTTAAAGTGTATATAATATGAATATGTTCTTGGACAATAATTTCTTATTTATTCTATCATAACAAAGCATGCAAGTAAAGTATATATAACATCGATATGTTGGTGGGCCCTTTTTCTCTCTATGCTAATAAAAGGTAGCTACGACAAGTTATTATAGACCCATTATGCTTATGAACTTATAAATATTTATGCTTATGAACTTATAAATATTTATTATAGGTTAATTATGATTATAAATGTATAATTATTTGTTGTTTTAAAAAAGTTATATATATATATATATATATATATATGAATTTTTTTTTTTAGATTTTGGTTATACTTGTTATTTATGAAGTCTGAGATTGTATTATTTCTCGTAAATCCTGGAGAAAGATAAAATAAATACAAAAAAATATTATAACTTATAATCTCAAAATTAAAGGAAATACGTCCTATCTTATCCTCCTCTTAAAAACAAGCCTCTCCCCCACTCAGAGCATGGCTATGACTAGATACCTAATGTATAAGAACAAGTTAAAAAACATGGAAGACAAGATGCTTCCTAAAATTGCTTCAAAATCAAGTCGTAACCACCATCGACTCAAGCGAGGATGGCATAAAGATGCCTGGTCTTGGCTAAACTATTGGGGAATCATGGAAGACACCATTTTGCAAAATAAAGATACTATTAAAAAAATCATCAAATCAAAATTTAAGGAGAAAATGTGGTATGATAAAGAGTTAGGGGGAAAAAATTAAGGTATTATAAGGATGTAATCAACCCTAATCTAGAAGATCAAACTTATCTATTTGTTTTGTCAACTGTAAAGAAGAAAATAAACATTGCTACGATAAGAACAAATTCTAACGAGCTCCATATTGAAACTGGGCATTGGTCAATTCCTAAAACGCCATGGGATGAAAGAGTGTGTCACCTTTGTGACACTGTGAAGGTTGAAGATGAAAAGAACTTTCTCTTAGATTGTCCAGCCTATACCCATATTAGATCTCATTGTCAAAATATTTGTCACACTACCAACCTTCCTAACCTCTTAACTCAACAAAAGTATTGTGATCTTGGAAAGCTTCTCTTAATGTTTTTCGAGCACATAAACAAAATTCTAAAGAATCGCAAGTAACCACTTACCCTATATACCAATTCGGTCTTAGTGGATGTTAATCAGCATCATCATAATAATAATAATAATTTAATTATCATTTATAAAGAGAATAATTATTATTGGTTGAAATTGTGAATTTTTTTCAAGGAAATATATTTGTTGAAAATAGATAAGTAATGTAAATCATTTACCCTCATTATGAGCCTAATCCAGGGGAAGTAAGAGAGTCGAACCCGTGACCAATAACAAACATGATAATAAGCATAATAAACTCAGATCTGACTCTAAACCAATTGAACTAACCTTCAACATGTTTAGCTACAATTCATGATTATAAATTTATGTATCATTATTATTTAACGAACAACCAAAAAAACCATACCATTTAAAATAATTTGCTAATAGTTTGTAAAGGATATACTTTCACTTTTCCCTAGGTCATTAACCTATTTATTTATGTTTTAGAAATAAAATATCTTAACTAATAAAAAAATAATTTTAAACCTCATTCCAAAACCACTTTAAAAAACAATCCATCTCTCCTATAATTTATTTATTAAATTTTTATAAAAAATAATTAAGAAATATAATTTTTAAAATAATAACCCAAAACCACTTAAAAAAAACTTTATATCTCTCGTATAATTTATTTACAAAATATTTATAAAGATATTAAATAATAATTTTTAAAATAATTCTTTGTACACATATCCTTAATCCAGATATGTGAATTCACTTATTAATTTTCTTTAAAGAATTGAAAAGTTTATTTATCTTTGGTGGTTTTATCTAAAAATCTTGTTTTCCAAGTTTATGGTTTTTATTAGTCAATTAAAACTTATTAATATATATAAATATTTTATATTTATACTATTTTTTTAATTTATATAAATAAATATTTAGCATTTTGTTTTAAAAAAAAATTAGCTTATATTAAAAAAATTAAACTAAAATAGTTAAACTAAAATGAAAATTGACATTTATCTTTAAAATGTTAATTTTTATTTGATATTTGATTAATTGTAAATGAATTTCAAACATTTTTTTTTCTTTTTATTTATATTGAGAGGATGAACTATGTGTGTTTTTAATTTTCTAAGGTGTTTGATATTAACTTATACATGGTTGCCCACCTTCATGTCTTCCTCTGGCTAGTACTTTTGTAGTGATGGCAGTTTGTGGGATTGTGGTGGCTGCTCTATGTCATTTGATGAAGGAGATGGAGGTGAGTACAAGTGGTATAATGTTATGTTTAAATGATGGATTTGACATTGAGATTTTGAGAGGTGGTAAGGAAAATGGACCGTGAAATGATGTTTTTGGATGGAGTTGGAGTTCTTAAGGAGATTAGCTCCATTTGGTCGACTGTGTATCCTAGATTCACAAGGCTATGCCCTCCTTCAAACTAGTTTGGTTGGCTAGTAAGAGCAGTTTCTATTGTTGATCTCATGGTTGTATGTAACTCTTACTTGATTTTCACTTGCATTTGTATTGGCTTGATTTTCCTATTGGGTTCATTGGCATCTAGGTTTCTAGTGCCTACTTTGTTGCATGCAACATAGGGGTCTTTTGATTGCAATCTAACTATCATTTAAGGTTATGGCATGAGGTTTCTAGCGTGTGTTGGGCAATCTAGGGTCTTTCTCTGTTCCTTTTGTTTTATGCCCAAAATCCTACTAACCAATCTCTCTCCTATGTTGTGGGCAAGAGGTGTCTTCCCGAGATGCTTAGAGATTGCAAGTGGTCGGTTTCTTGTGGCTCTTTGTGAGTAGGGTCTCTGATATATAGTACACAAGTTCTTTTGTTAGTTATGGCAAATAATGTGGCTCGGGATACCCCTAAATCAAGCCAATCAAGATCAATGAGGAGGGGGGAGTTTAAGTCTTGGCCCTCCATCTAAGCCAAATCCTCCCTCATTGCAGATGTGTGAAAAGGGTTGTTGGACATGCCAAGCAATTGTTCAACCAAGGTATCCCTCAAAATATTTAGCAAGAGGTGGAGGGTCCAATGCATAGTCTGACATAAATGTCTCTAGACCTCCAAATAGAAACTCAAAGAGGAATTCCAGGATTTGGTCACAAACTTTGGCTTCTCCAAGTCTAGATATACAAAGGTTTTTTATGCTATGGATTTCTACCAGTTTACTAAGACACTAATTGTCCTAAAAGTGGAAAACATGGGGCACAAGGAGCTAGAAATGTTGGACATATTAAGGAGGTTGGAAGCTAAATTCATAGTTCTATGTAGGGCTGTCTTTGGGCTCAACTTCAAGGTTTCTCACTGAGAGCCAAACAATGAGGAGGAAACAACGAAGGTAATTGAAACCTCTAGTTCACAAGGAACCAACTCCAACTTGATTCTCATAGAAGATGAACTAGGGAAAGAGGTGAATGGAAAAGCTAAAGTTCTAGAGACATCTAGCCACATAGACCATTTTGAACCAATTCCTTCATGATCTTGTTGTCTGTTAGTTTTATTCAAATTTCAACTGCCTATTTTTTTTTTCTTTTTTATTATAGTACTCTTAAGGTTATGAACCTTTATAGTTATGTCAAATGTAATTGGACTATTTTAAACAAACTAGGATTGCTTTTAAAAAACAATCTAAAATCTTATTTCCTTCCTGAGCCTTAGACAACCATAACTGTAACATTTTTTATACTATATTAACATAGAAGTAAACAAGCTTATAAAAAAATCATTAACAATTTTCTTTATCTTTCATCTTTTATTAAAAAAAAAAATATTTATAATATTTAAAATTATCCATCTAATTTTGAAAAATACAATCTCAAGACTATAATATATAATTATATTATTATATATAAACAAAACTTAACCAATAATACGTGTTTAAAAATACAATCTCAAAACTATAATATATAATTATATTATTATATATAAACAAAACTTAACCAATAATACGTTGATGTTTCATATACACATTTCAAATAATTTTCATTAAAAAATACCTTCCTATCATGATACCTTAAATGTACATAATGATACCTTAAATATGATATCTTAAATGTACATAAGTACTTATATTAAATAGTTGACTCTTAATAATTATTTTGTTTAGACAAACAATATATTTATAGCGTTTGACCTATGGAAACCTCTTATGATGTTTGCCATCTTCAAACACATTATGATGCTCTCACTAAATTTAAAGAAACATATATCCTCATCTTTTCATGTTAAGTTAAGATACATTTATTTATGTATGAATGACTTTTATATATATATATATATATATATAATTTATTTAAGATATAATTATAATACAATCTCAAAACTATAATATATAATTATATTATTATATATAAACAAAACTTAACCAATAATACGTTGATGTTTCATATACACATTTCAAATAATTTTCATTAAAAAATACCTTCCTATCATGATACCTTAAATGTACATAATGATACCTTAAATATGATATCTTAAAT
>JASDQU011404998.1:24456-37450 GCA_032191745.1 Picea mariana | reverse complement strand
TTTGACTTATAGTACACTCATAACTTCACTTTATTATTTAAATAATTTCTTCTTTGAAAACACTTTGACCACTTTGACCTTTTGGGGCTTCTAGATGACTCATGAGGGTTCTCCAACTTCACATGGCCATAACTCTCTAACCGTGAGGAGTTATGTAACGTTCCACATACCAACAGAAATGGCATGAAATGTACTATCCATATGGAATAGTCTTACCTTCAAATATATTAAAAATCATACCATTATACATCAAACAAACTTGGTTCCATTACCCAAACCTTTGTGCTACCAGAATTCACTATTGGACTTTCTTCAAGGGTTGACATCAATGAAAACCAACCCAAATAATAAACAGTATCCCCCTTTGGAATTGATGGCAACACTCTGATGCAATATTGAAGTCATATCACTCATGCTCCCCCTATGACCATCGCTCCCCCTGTAACCATGCCTTTGTTCTCTTTCTCCAAGCATTTACCTTTGCATCTGATAAATCTCTCCCCCTTTGTCATCAATGGAAAAGGTATCTTTCCATCTAGGGCTGCTCCCCCTAACTGAATTGTCCTTGCGGATACTCCCCCGGACTGAACTCTTCCTGAAACTGATCTTCCAACATGAAATTACCTCTTTATGGTGCTTCCTCGTGTAAATCTAAGACATATAAGATAAGCATTCAAAAGAATTCATTTTGGAGTAGAAATTACTCTGAGTATCTGGCGTAAATACTCAAAGGCTTCCCATGGAAGTGGTTTTGTCAAGATGTATGCCACTTGTTCTTTTGTTCCCACATATTCAACTCCGATGTTCTTCTCTACAACATGTTCCCGTAGAAATTGATACTTGATTGGAATGTTCTTCGTCTTGGAGTGCATCACGGGGTTTTTTGAGATACTGATGGCACTTGTATTATCACAATAGATTGGAATGGGATCATCATACTCATCTTGTATATCCAAGTAGAACATTGTTCCACTGGTGCTTCATCGGTCATCAATGCAACCTGCCCAGTCTGCATCTATGTAGGCAATAAATGATAGATCCTTTCATTTTGGATACCATAATCCAAACTCTTTTGTTCCTTTGAGATATCTGAAAATCCGTTTCACTGCTAAGATATGTGATTCCTTTGGTGTTGCTTGAAATTGTGACACTTGTCCAACTGCCTGCATTACATCTAGTCTGGATGATGTCACATATAGTAAGCTACCAATCATTGACTTGTATTACTCTGGTATGTAGACTTTGAATCATCATCTTTGTTGAACTTGCAACTGGTTTGCATAGGAGTGGTAACTGGTTTGCAATCTTTCATTCCGAACCTCTTTAGCCTTTCTCTGATATACTTAGTTTGAGAAATAAAAATTCCTTGGTTGTTTTGATGTATCTGGAGACCCAGAAAGAAGGATAGTTCTCCGAGTAATGACATTTAAAATTCATTCTAATATCCTTTGCAAATTTATGTCTTAACCTGACATCATTACTTCCAAAAAATAATATCATCAACATAAAATTCAATTAATAAAATATTATCTTGAGTTACCTTGATGTAGAGGTTGTTGTTTGCACTTCCTTTTCTGAACCCTACCTGTTGTTGATATTTATCCAGTCTAGAGTACCATGCTCTAGGAGCCTGTTTTAGACCATACAATGCCTTCTTCAATTTGCACACATAATATGCATTCTTTGACAACTGAAATCCTTCTGGTTGTTCGATGTAGACTTCTTCTTCATCTTATGCTTCTTCTTTGTAAAGTTGTTCCATTGATTCATTTTCTTCTTTCTTTAATTCTTGTCCACATGTTTCATCAATTGTTACATTGATGTTTTCCACAACTTTGTTCAACCTCAGATTGTAACACTTGTAAGATTTCCTTGTACTTGAGTAACCAACAAGTACTCCTTTGTCCACACGAGAGTCAAACTTTCTCATTCTTCCATCTTCTCTTTTGATGTAGCATTTGCTTCCAAATACTCTGAAGTGCTTTGCATTTCCTGGTCTTCCTTTCCATAGCTCGTAGGAAGTTTTGTCATTGCTATTTCTGAGCATTATTTTATTTTGAATGTGAACTTATGTATGCACTCCATGTGTCCAAAAAATACCTGTCAATTTTGAATCCATTAGCATTGTTCGAGCCATTTCCTGTGTAATTATCATCCATTATGATAATGTTCCTTTGTCTCTGAACCAATCTATGAATCCATGCTCTCGTCCGCTGTCATATATCTATCCAAACTTGCTAAGTGTTCTTATGAATCCATCTCAGTCCATACTGTCCAACACTCTACTACACACCGTCCATAATGTTGACCCATTTATAACTGTACTATCATGAAGTATTCACTACTACAACTTATTGTAGTTTTTCTAACTGACTTCTCTGGATCTGTCTATTCAAACTCTGCAAGTTTCTCGAAGAATAGTTCTTTGGTCTATCACAATTATCGCATAGACTCCCCCTGTATAATATTCATGTTACCTAGGAGTCTCTAAGTGGGATGGCTCAGAACAATTCCTTCTTTGATGTGTATTCATCATCATCTTCATTGGTAGATTCGTCATCTCTCTGAGCTCTGAATTCTTTCTTTCTATCCATGGATTCATCTTTCACTACAATGCCTAAAAGTACAATTTCTTGAACATGTTCCTTATTTACCTGTCCTTCTTTTCTTTCAGTTGTTTTCCAAACCTTTCTGTATCTGGCATATTTCTTTTTCTTTGTAGAATTTTCTTCATCTCATTTTATTGCCAATCTTGCAATCTCTGGGACCTGGTCTTTGTTCACTTGTTCTTCATGTTTTCTTATCCATACTTTCTTACATATGATATCAATGTTCTCTTTCATGGAAGTATCGATCATGCTTCTACAATCACTAGCTATGTGTCCATAGTTATGACATTTGTAACATTCAATGTTACGTGGGGAAACATGGCCATTTCTTGCTTGAACATTTCTTTTATAATCCTTGCAATCTGCAACCTTATGTCCAAAGTTAGCACAATAAAAACAATGACCATAAAATAAATTTTCATACCTGGCAATGAATGATCTTCTTTGTGGTATAGTCCTTCTAAATTTTTGCCTTGACTGATCATGATCATGATTGAAGCTTCTTTGTGGCTTGAACATGGATGGTCTTCTTGAAGATGTATCTTAAATAGTTTTCTTAGATTCGAGTTGACCATGATTCCTTCCTTTGACTACTTTTGCATAACTCTTTCTATTTTCTTCATTCTTCTTTTCTAGCAACCTAGAGTGCTTCTCTTCATTCTCTATAAATAATGAGGATGTTTCTGTATCTTCAACGTTCTTGTTGATCTTGATGATTTTACTTTTCAATGTGACAACTTCTTCTTCAAGCTTCTCAACCTCTTCTTCTTTCTTCATTATCTGATATTTCATGACTTCTTCTGTTCTTTTTGCTTCTTCAAGATGAATTTTTAATGTGATTATTTCTTCTTCAAGTCCTTTCTCTTCTTGACCAAACTCTACCTCAAGCTGGTTTAGATTGTCAGTTATTTCCTTAAGATGATCTGTTAATATCTTCTCTCTCATTTATGCTTCTTCCGTCTCCAGCTACAACCAGAAGGAGGCTACAACCCCCTATGTTCTCTAGCTACAACCACATGTCCTTGCCCCGTCCAACTGCCCTGAAATATAAGTAGAATGATGGAACCACTGTCATACTATCACTGTGAGATATATTATTGTAAACATGTACCATAAACAAGTGCATCAACCATGCACCAACCTATACCAAACAACCTGTAATCATCTTGTACCATAAACAAGTGCATCAACCATGCATCAACCTATACCTCAACCTATAATTAGCATGTACCATAAATAAGTGCATCAACCATGCACCAATCTGTACCTCAACATGTACCATCAAAGAGTGCATCAAGCATGCACCAAATATGTATCAATCATGCATCAAATACACATAAACTATGACTCATCAATATGTACCAACATCATCAACTATACACCTCATGTATGTGCCAACTCATCAACTACTTGTCTCAACCATGTACCTCAAACAAAAACCCTCATCAATTTCATCATCCAAAACTGATTTGTAACTCTGTAATATACCTGGTGTATATGATCACATACCTACAAACCCTCCTTAACTTTAACAACAAGAGACTAGCATTTTCATCAAACTTTACTTTAGTCTCACATGACTAATTTTGGATTAGTCAAAAANTCCTCATCAATTTCATCATCCAAAACTGATTTGTAACTCTGTAATATACCTGGTGTATATGATCACATACCTACAAACCCTCCTTAACTTTAACAACAAGAGACTAGCATTTTCATCAAACTTTACTTTAGTCTCACATGACTAATTTTGGATTAGTCAAAAACCCTAACTTTCAATAATAATAACTATGTACCTATAATGAATAAAGATCTGAAAATGGTATACAATGTTCTTCGGTGTCTTTTATGCAATTCCTCCATATTTCACTACTTGGAACCTCTCAGGAAAGGATTTATATCAAAAATGGCATACCTTGTTGAATTTTGGTTTATTCTAGACAACGAACTTGTAGAGCATGCCCCGCACAGAATATTTGTTGTATGGATCTTAAAATTGTACACATAATACTACAGACTGTAGTCTAACCAATACATCTGGTCTTACTTAATTTGGATCTGTTATGAATAAGTTATGACGTTTTTACCCAAAACGTTTGTTTTAGACTAGTTTCGGGACTAGCCACAAACCCTATTTTCCACGGAGTGTAACTCCAAAAATACAACGACCCACAAGATGAAATTTTTATTGCATCTACTTGGATATGTTTCCTCAAAGGCCTCCCAATTTCACGGTATGAATCAATCTAGAAAAAATGTTATTGCAAAAATGGTGAGATGATTTGTAAATAACATACCTTAGAAAGCATCATCAAATGAATTTATCCTCCCTTGAATTTCGGCCTTATTTACTTCACCTTCCCTCTGAATTAAGCTTGGATATCCTTTGGTTACCTCATTCACTTGTAGATATTCAATATTCTCAAGTGTGTTTAAAATGAGAGAGTCTTTCCTCTTAATTATACTTTCATGTAGCTTCCTCAAGGGGTTACCTTTTAACCATCTTAACCCACTTTCCTTATTTTAGGGTTAACCCACTTCTAACCACTTGTCCACTTAGTAATTTCTCCATTAAATTTATTATTTAAATANTTTTAGGGCTAACCTACTTCTAACCACTTGTCCACTTAGTAATTTCTCCATTAACTTTATTATTTAAATAATTTATTTTGTATCCACTTTGACTTATAGTACACTCATCACTTCACTTTATTATTTAAATAATTTCTTCTTTGTAATCACTTTGAACACTTTGACCTTTGGGGGTTTCTAGATGACTCGTGAGGGTTCTCCAACTTCACATGGCCATAAATCTCTAACCATGAAGAGTTATGTGATGTTCCACATACCACCAGAAATGGAATGACGGGTACTATCCATCCAGAATAGTCTCACCTTCAAATATATTAAAACGCATACCATTATACATCAAACAAACTTGGTTCCATTACCCAAACCTTTGTGCTACCGAACTTTCTTCAAGGATTGACATCAATGACAACCAACCCAAATAATCAACAGATTCCATGAGAGAGGGGGATTAAGGGGCTAAGTCTTTTTATTATATTTTATTTACCCATATTGGTTTTAATTGAGAAAAGTGGTTACATGAGTTTCTTGGGAGGAAGGCCATGTGGTTCTTGGTTCTTGTAATTATATAAACCCTGTCAGAGGGCTATTTTGGGTTGTTCTTTGTTCTTCTCCATTTAATATTACACTCTTTCCTTTGGATTATTCCTCATTCACTCTTTCTCATTCGTGTGCTCTGGGTTGGAGCATGGAAATGAATGGTTGAAGGAGGAGAGCCACTGTGAGATGGTTGTTAGGAATTACCGATCATTCTAGGTTGGAATGGATTCCTATGGGCATGAGATTGATGGAAATTTTGAATGAAATATTCACAGCTGAGAATACTTGGAGTTTTGTAGCATGGATATTTCTTTACCAGTAGCACTCGATCCCCAGAGAGAAATGGAACAGCCTAAGGGACTGCATAGCAGAGAAAGGGGTTCATTTCTTTGGGTTGTGCGGGATGAAGGGGAAAGAGAGATGGAAATTAGGATTGTTGTGTGGTTGGGAAAACCTGAGAGGTAATTAGCCAACTGTTGTGTGTTTTTAGATTTGGCCTAGGACCCATCCTTGTGGATTCATAGCCCTGGCTTAGGGGTGACCTACTATTGAGAATTGGAACAACAGTGTCTATGGTTGGGAGGAACATCCTTGGTCTACAGCCAGTTGGTGATGGTTTAATTAAAGATAAGTGCTCTTTATTTTTTCTAGATAAATTATATCCCGTTGTGTATATTTATCTCTTAGATGTATTTATGTGTGCATGCTTGCTAGTTATTTGTTATGCATGGCATTTTGTTCATTTCTTGGACGATTTAGCATGAATATTGATTATTGCATGTGTGGTTATTACATTCTTTCATGCTTATTTCGAATTAATTATTATCAGAATTCGACATCAGTTTTGAAGTGTGTTTTTGAGGTAGTGTGCCTAGCCTACTGATGGTTGGGTACATTACAAAGGGGGAATACTCAATTCAAAAGAATTCTCACCCATATCCTTTATGATGGTGTAAGGCCCATATCGAAATGGTTTGAGCTTCTTCTGGAGTCTTGTGAGGAGTTATTTTTACAAATGCAACAACACCTTATCACCAAGTTACCTGACACTTGTGTGGAACCCGATTTTGGACATGTCATTGCTTATGCTTGGTAGTGGATTTCTACATAATATCATGAACCTATTATTGGATGTGCTATACCCATTCAACAAATGTTGTTGCTCTATCTACCTCAGTCTAAGCATGGGAGGACTCTTCCTATGTATATGCAATGGGAAAAGCTACGTTAATGAGGGGAAATAGTTGGAATCCCAAGCACATTATTTAGGGGTGGAAGGCAGTCAATTTGGTCAGCTTGGTTTCCATTAGAGATCATAGGTTGAACCAGAAGGTACTGAGGAACCTACTATCCCTATCTAAAATAATGATCCATGGTATCCCAAAATGAACCCTGTTATCATAGGATTTGTACTTGTGCAAATCCCAACACAAGTCCCCTGAATATACATAACTATGGAAAATCCTACCACTGTCACCTTAGTAATAAATTCCCTCATTTTAGTGATGGAGGAGGTCCACCACAGGGGAGGCTTCCCCGGTGACCTCAAGGGATCAAAGTAGCAAGTAAAGTAGATAATCATATCTCCAACAAGTAAAGTAGATAAGCATAGCTTCGCCTCTCTTGATCACCTAAAGAAAATTCTAGGTCAAGGAGATAAAAGGGGTATGAAAATTTTTGAGTACCTTCCCGTAACAAGAACAATTTATAGAATATATGTAATGATTTCCAAGCTCAAACATGCAATACATATCCCTTGAAGACACTAGACAATGAAAATTGCAATGGTTGGTAAAAATGTGTTGCAGTACACCAGTCTTATAACAAAAATATAAGTTTTTAATAGCAACAAATAAAAGAGCTTAGAATTTTAACAATTGACCAAGAAAAATAAGCATGCATTACATAGAACATTATCCAATTTCTTGAGATAAATTCTGAGCAAGTTAAACCACCTTTACAAGAGTCTATGCAGCAAATAAAGTTGTATTAAGATGGATGTAGTAAAATTTTGCAACTATAGCAAGTTGACTAACAAATTAGTGAGTGTTAGTGTTAGCAAAATTAGTAGAAAGCTTGAGATAATTGAGAGAGAGTGTTTGTTGATCAATTTCACCACAAGAGAGTTGTAAGATGAGTGTCTTTGAGGGCTATTGAGTCTTTATAACAGCAATACAACAATGCTTGAAGATTTAACAAGTAGAAACCAAGAGGTGGGGCTTAAACTCTAAGGTGCTAGCACATTAGGGCCTTAGCGTTTAAACCTTAAAGAGAATGATTGCTAGAGTGCAAGCACATTTGGGCTCTAGCAAACTTTTCTCCCTTCTTGATGCTTCAACGAGATTAAAATCAATGTCTAGGGATAACATCCTAAAGTGCTAGCACTTTAGGGATTTATGAATCTAACCCTAGCAAGGATTCCTTCACAAATTTTGGACTAAATTAACCTTGTGAGAGGAGGAAGCACGTATGCTCCTCTCTTAGGGTTTCACTAAGCAAGACATATAGCATGAAAAAGAGAAACTATGATGAAGCATTAATAGCACAAAGATAAAATTGAAGAAACTTCACTAACTTCACCAAGATAACATGAGATAAAACCCTAATTGCATAAATTCCATCCAAAAATCAGCAAAAGTGTCCACAAATTGATCCTCCAAGCAAGTCACATAAGTGTAGAAGAGCAAGATAGCCAAGTAGGGAGAAAATTTCAGACTTGTTCTCACAAATGGTGAGGAATGAACGATGAAAAATGAAAATGAGATGGTCCTATATTTATATGAGGCCATCTAAATTGGTTTGTCCACTTTAAATTGTCAACAACAAATTAGAAGAGGGTCGAACCCCTTCATTTTCCTTTACAATTTGAAAAATGAAAAATACATAAAATAAAACCCTAAAAAGGGTGACGTAGGGATGAAAACTAAGACATCAAGCCTCAAGAGGAGAACATTGGGAATCCAAAGGCCACGTGCCATGCTCTCAAATGCAAAGGTACCATGCCATGTGTCTCCTCCTGTTAAACCACCTCTGGAACCGCCTCATCCATCAAACCCTAGCCACAAGATGACGTCAAGGGAAAAGGTGATGTCTTGAGCCTCCAAAGGCCATGTCCAAGTGTATAAGGTTATGTCATGTGTGGTTCGTCATCATTCACCAAGCAATGTCCTGCAAAGAAAAACAAGTACGCCCTCCAAGGGTCCACAAGTCATATGTATCATGTCAAGTAAGCCACATTTAATAAAAGAACCACCCAAACAAGTGCATTAAATCCCCCCTTTTCAAACTAAACAAATTCTCAAAGACCTTATAAACTTTTCCAAATTTAGGTATGGGAGGGGTGACATAGTGCCATATTGGGTAGGCCAATCCCCAATTCAAGGAATGTTTCCTTAGAAGGCCCTATCTATATCATGTAATGAGTATGAGGTGGATTGGGGAAAGACTCATGGGCATGGGGCTCTTGACATATCAAGGGTTCATATTTTCTCATTTATGAGTTCCTTTGTGGAGGGTGTGTTACATCCTTGAGTTCCCTTTATTTGTAATGCAACAATTTTCCAAGCCCTTTATTTGCCTTTTTATTAAGTCCAAACATTGAGTGTTATGTGAAATGGAAATAAAAGAGCACTGCAATGCCACTTGAAGTTAGAACACATTGGGTGCTATGTGCATTGGAAATAAAAGAACATCGCAATGCACTCCCCCATCAAGAGAGACACTTTTTACTTATTCATTTTTATTTAAAAGTCCTTTATTCATTCAGAGAATCGTTTCATGGCTCTCAGGACTTTAGGGAGAGCATTTATGTATGATGTCAGCTACAACACCTCTGGGACTTCATCCCCTTCTTCCCATAAAATGACATGCAAACCCTTCTTGGGGTCAATGCACCCAAAAAACCAAACGATGAGGAAACAGAGGGGAAGAAGTGTGGAAATTGGGAAGTATGAGTGGGAATGGTACGATGACCATTCAAGGAAACCCCCTAGTAGAAACACTTTTCTCGAGGGTGACCAACTTACTAGGATACGATGCCAACCACCAAGGTGAAATTAGGAAAAACATATAATTTCCAAGAAAACATTCTATAATCAAGAAAGGACTCTTTGCAACATGCTCAAATGCGTCAAATATTAAAGTGACACTTACAATGAGACTGGACTTGTTACCTCATGAAGAAAGACCTGTTATCTTCTAGGAGCCAATTTGGTGTAGTGGACATTGTTTTGTTGCCAATGATTATGGTGAATAAGAGGGGATATGTGGGTTGTGATATGCATTGGGATATCGACACTCCATTTCTGCTACCTGCGGGACTCGATACATCATCTCCTTAGTTACCCCTAGGTTGGGGGGTAACATTTGGCTCCTACATGGGGACATGTTCTTGACGTAGAGCGCATGATAAACTCAACATATACTGGTAATACATGTGCCTACACATGCTCAAGAAAACTGTTAAAATTGGAGGGGTGGTGTAACTCACCCCCTGTTCATATGGAAAAACAATAACTACCAAAATCTAGAGAAAAACTTGAAAAGAAAAATTTTATGATATTTTATTCCAACATATCAATATGAGTATGCAAATCATATGAATGTAACATAATAAGATGCAAGGATGCAGAAAAAACAATATGAAAATCAGAAATATGTATGCAAATCCAAGCAAAATACAACTACACTACCATGACATGTGTGATGCAACATATATACAATCTAATGCAGGATGCAAATGTCTACCTTAACCTACACTAATATATGTTAGTTGCAATGTTAAGTATAATCATATGACTAGTGAAACCCTCCAAGCATTGCATCAGAATGCCTACCTCTGTGCTTCATCAGAAACCAACATAAGAACAAGTCAAGCAGAGAAAGATCATGAGTTGGGACATGTAAATTCTAACCTTGTACAATATCTACTGCAAACAGATATTCAATGAAAGAACAGAAAAGATACAATGGAAAATACAAACATTACACAAAGATTTTTCCCCTAGAAACCCAAAATGGGAAAACCAACATATTCTATATTCATTTGTATGTGTTACATTGTTTACAATACAATATACATATAGAAGCCAGTAGCATCCAAAACCCTAACCCAATGACCTAGATTAGTCCACAACCCTAATTTGTTAACCGAAAATAGAAAACCATTGGCAAAAACCATGTGCCAAAAAACCACCTAAATATGTGACACATTTCCGGAGGCAAAAAAAAAATCTCGGGGGTGCTGCCCCCGAGCCCCCCTACACGCCCAACAAAGAATATAACACATACCCAACAGGACATACATCATACCATAACTAGTCATAAAATCCAACTCATGGAGGTGGGAGGGAGGGCAAATTCATGTAAATAGGTATCACCATAACCCTTCCTTATCCATCCAAGGACAAGACCATAAGAATCAGACGAAGGCAGATCCTCATCCTCAGCTACAAGGATATCACTCAAATATAAAGAAGGGAAAAGAAGGAACCTAGGAAAAACTCTAAGGTTTTCCATGGAAGAAGATAGTGTAAGGTAAGGGATCAAACCAGGCCTAGAGAAAAAAATATTCTCCCAACCCAAGGCTTGTTGGTCTTGTGTGTGAAACTAGAGATACTTGGAACAAACCATAGGTTGAAAACAAATATATCCTACAAGCAAGTGACCATCATGAGGATAAATGCCAACCAAATCTATAGAGGAATATCAAGTTGAAAAAGAAAAAGGTTGGAAAATCTCATCACAAAAATCCTACTCAGGGAAGATCATTTACTTACCCTCATCAACATTAGAGCATAGCGGTGGTTGAAAATCCTCTTCATAGAATAAATCCAAGTTATAAAAAGAATATGTATCAAACCTACCAGGATAAGGTCGGAAGCCATCATCAAATTGTTTTAATATGTTATCTTTGGGTGGTTGGAATAAATCTATAATCATGTCATCCTCATGTTGGCAGGCTTCTAAATCGGTAGCAATCACATATGGTTGTTGTAAAGGAAACAATTGAAAATGACTTTCAATGTCATAAATATGATCTTCACCAGGACAAATCACATCCCATATATGTCTCCCAACATGTATAAACTCATTAATATTCTCAATCACATCATAACCTTTATTATAACATGAAGGGTTTAATGCATCCAAGAGTTCCTCTCGCACTTTGTCACTTTCCAGATCATAGAATAGAGAATCATTGAAGTATTGGAAAGGGGTATAACTTACCACGTTCTTTTCTTCATGTACAAGAGGAATGGAAACTTGGATGACTTCATCAAATGGAGAATCAAAAACCAACACTTTGTCTTCATGAGGAGCCTCTTCGTGGATTAGGCCTTCAACGTGGCATGTCTCATCAAAATGTTCTTCTTCAGCATGTTCACAAGGCAACTCGTGTTCTTCAATCAAGTCTTTGTTGTCTTCATGAGGCAATTATTTCTCCTCCTCATGGGGTTTGTAACCATATTCATAAGCTTCGTCCTCGGGCTATTTCCTTGGATATGTATGATCTTCAAGGATCTCATCCAAGGCATGCTCAAGATATGGAGGTTATTCGCTATTAAACTCTTCATCACTTTCTTACTTTCTTGGAGGGGGGGATTCATCAAGATCTTTATATTTTGAATCATCTCGTTCTTCTCCATCCATTTTTAACTCCAATATATTGGATAAAACCCAAGGTTGGTCATACTTCTCTCGTATCTGGAACATATCTTTTTTAGTCAAAAGTTTTCCTTAGCAAGCTTTTCCTCTGATGAAACTTCAAAACATTTCACATATTGGTTAATTGCAAGGTCATGCTCTTCTCATCCTTGTGCACAAAAGTCAATCAATAGATGTACATCTTAGCATTGATCAACTAGTTCCTTGCAAAACTTCTTATCTTCTCTGACACTCTCCTTCATCGTTTGGGAGAAGTCTTCACATTGTTCTGGCTCTTCATCCTCAATAAGTGGAGCAACTACCAACGAATTGTTTTTGTCATGAGGATGAGTGTTCCCAGTAGAATCTTCTTCTAGGGCATGGTACGCTTCCCTAAGGTATCCTATACGAGGACCTGGGAAGAAACCTTCCCTTTTAAGGGTGTTTGTGAGCTCTTGAAGAGTTTCTTCATATGTATAAGACTCTGGATTCCCATATTCAAGAAATTTTCTAATGATATATGTGAGAGAGGTGGTGATTTTCAATTTTCAAGTGTCTTTGATCCAATCTTGTACATCAAATGATAGGGAGACCATAAACTGTTGTATCTG
>JASDQU011404998.1:7120-24406 GCA_032191745.1 Picea mariana | reverse complement strand
ATAAAACCCTAATTGCATAAATTCCATCCAAAAATCAGCAAAAGTGTCCACAAATTGATCCTCCAAGCAAGTCACATAAGTGTAGAAGAGCAAGATAGCCAAGTAGGGAGAAAATTTCAGACTTGTTCTCACAAATGGTGAGGAACGAACGATGAAAAATGAAAATGAGATGGTCCTATATTTATATGAGGCCATCTAAATTGATTTGTCCACTTTAAATTGTCAACAACAAATTAGAAGAGGGTCGAACCCCTTCATTTTCCTTTACAATTTGAAAAATGAAAAATACATAAAATAAAACCCTAAAAAGGGTGACGTAGGGATGAAAACTAAGACATCAAGCCTCAGAGGAGAACATTGGGAATCCAAAGGTCACGTTCCATGCTCTCAAATGCAAAGGTACCATTCCATGTGTCTCCTCCTGTTCAACCACCTCTGGAACCGCCTCATCCATCAAACCCTAGCCACAAGATGACGTCAAGGGAAAAGGTGATGTCTTGAGCCTCCAAAGGCCACGTCCAAGTGTATAAGGTTATGTCATGTGTGGTTCGTCATCATTCACCAAGCAAGGTCCTGCAAAGAAAAACAAGTACGCCCTCCAAGGGTCCACAAGTCATATGTATCATGTCAAGTAAGCCAAATTTAATAAAAGAACCACCCAAACAAGTGCATTAAATCCCCCCTTTTCAAACTAAACAAATTCTCAAAGACCTTATAAACTTTTCCAAATTTAGGTATGGGAGGGGTGACATAGTGCCATATTGGGTAGGCCAATCCCCAATTCAAGGAATGTTTCCTGAGAAGGCCCTATCTATATCATGTAATGAGTATGAGGTGGATTGGGGAAGGACTCATGGGCATGGGGCTCTTGACATATCAAGGGTTCATATTGTCTCATTTATGAGTTCCTTTGTGGAGGGTGTGTTACTTCCTTGAGTTCCCTTTATTTGTAATGCAACAATTTTCCAAGCCCTTTATTTGCCTTTTTATTAAGTCCAAAAATTGAGTGTTATGTGAAATGGAAATAAAAGAGCACTACAATGCCACTTGAAGTTAGAACACATTGGGTGCTATGTGCATTGGAAATAAAAGAACATCGCAATGCACTCCCCCATCAAGAGAGACACTTTTTACTTATTCATTTTTATTTAAAAGTCCTTTATTCATTCAAAGAATCATTTCATGGCTCTCAGGACTTTAGGGAGAGCATTTATGTATGATGCTAGCCACAACACCTCTAGGACTTCATCCCCTTCTTCCCATCAAATGACGTGCAAACCCTTCTTGGGGTCAATGCACCCAAAAAACCAAACGATGAGGAAACAGAGGGGAAGAAGTGTGGAAATTGGGAAGTATGAGTGGGAATGGTATGATGACCATTCAAGGAAACCCCCCAGTAGAAACACTTTTCTCATGGGTGACCAACTTACTAGGATACGATGCCAACCACCAAGGTGAAATTAGGAAAAACATATAATTTCCAAGAAAACATTCTATAATCGAGAAAGGACTCTTTGCAACATGCTCAAATGCGTCAAATATTAAAGTGACACTTACCATGAGACTGGACTTGTTACCTCATGAAGCAAGACCTGTTATCTTCTGGGAGCCAATTTGGTGTAGTGGACATTGTTTTGTTGCCAATGATTATGGTGAATAAGAGGGGTTATGTGGGTTGTGATATGCATTGGGATATCGACACTCCATTTCTGCTACCTGCGGGACTCGATACATCACCTCCTTAGTTACCCCTAGGTTGGGGGGTAACATTTGGCTCCTACATGGGGACATGTGCTTGACGTAGAGCGCATGATAAACTCAACACATATTGCTAATACATGTGCCTACACATGCTCAAGAAAACTGTTAAAATTGGAGGGGTGGTGTAACTCACCCCCGTTCATATGGAAAAACGATAACTACCAAAATCTAGAGAAAAACTTGAAAAGAAAAATTTTATGATATTTTATTCCAACATATCAATATGAGTATGCAAATCATATGAATGTAACATAATAAGATGCAAGGATGCAAAAAAAACAATATGAAAATCAGAAATATGTATGCAAATCCAAGCAAAATACAACTACACTACCATGACATGTGTGATGCAACATATATACAATCTAATGCAGGATGCAAATGTCTACCCTAACCTACACTAATATATGTTAGTTGCAATGTTAAGTATAATCATATGACTAGTGAAACCATCCAAGCATTGCATCAGAATGCCTACCTATGTGCTTCATCAGAAACCAACATAAGAACGAGTCAAGCAGAGAAAGATCATGAGTTGGGACATGTAAATTCTAACCTTGTACAATATCTACTATAAACAGATATTCAGTGAAAGAACAGAAAAGATACAATGGAAAATACAAACATTACACATAGATTTTTCCCCTAGAAACCCAAAATGGGAAAACCAACATATTCTATATTCATTTGTATGTGTTACATTGTTTACAATACAATATACATATGGGAGCCAGCAGCATCCAAAACCCTAACCCAATGACTTGGATTAGTCCACAACCCTAATTCGTTAACTGAAAATAGAAAACCATTCGCAAAAACCATGTGCCGAAAAACCACCTAAATATGTGACACGTTTCCCAAGGAAAAAAAATCTCGGGGGCGCTACCCCTGAACCCCCCCTACATGCCCAACAAAGAATATAACACATACCCAACAGGACATACATCATACCATAACTAGTCATAAAATCCAACTCATGGAGGTGGGAGGGAGGGACAAATTCATGTAAATAGGTATCACCATAACCCTTCCTTACCCATCCAAGGACAAGACCATAAGAATCAGATGAAGGCAGATCCTCATCCTCAGCTACAAGGATATCACTCAAATATAGAGAAGGGAAAAGAAGGAACCTAGGGAAAACTCTAAGGTTGTCCATGGAAGAAGATAGTGTAAGGTAAGGGATCAAACCATGCCTAGAAAAAAAAATATTCTCCCAACCTAAGGCTTGTTGGTCTTGTGTGTGTGAAACTAGAGATACTTGGAACAAACCATAGGTTGAAAACAAATATATCCTACAAGCAAGTGACCATAATGAGGATAACTACCAACCAAATCTATAGAGGAATATCAAGTTGAAAAAGAAAAAGGTTGGAAAATCTCATTACAAAAATCCTTCTCAGGGAAGATCATTTACTTACCCTCATCAACATTAGAGCATAGCGGTGGTTGAAAATCCTCTTCATAGAATAAAGCCAAGTTATCAAAAGAATATGTATCAAACCTACCAGGATAAGGTCGGAAGCCATCATGAAATTGTTTTAATATGTTATCTTTGGGTGGTTGGAATAAATCTGTAATCATGTCATCCTCATGTTGGCAGGCTTCTAAATCGGTAGCAATCACATATGGTTGTTGTAAAGGAAACAATTGAAAATGAATTTCAATGTCGTAAATATGATCTTCACCAGGACAAATTACATCCCATCTATGTCTCCCAACATGTATAAACTCATCAATATTCTCAATCACATCATAACCTTTATTATAACATGAAGGGTTTAATGCATCCAAGAGTTCCTCTAGCACTTTGTCACTTTCCAGATCATAGAATAGAGAATCATTGAAGTATTGGAAAGGGGTATAACTTACCACGTTCCTTTCTTCATGTACAAGAGGAATGGAAACTTGGATGACTTCATCAAATGGAGAATCAAAAACCAACACTTTGTCTTCATGAGGAGCCTCTTCGTGGATTAGGCCTTCAACGTGGTATGTCTCATCAAAATGTTCTTCTTCAGCATGTTCACAAGGAAACTCGTGTTCTTCAATCAAGTCTTTGTTGTCTTCATGAGGCAATTATTTCTCCTCCTCATGGGGTTTGTAACCATATTCACAAGCTTCGTCCTCGGGCTATTTCCTTGGAGATGTATGATCTTCAAGGATCTCATCCAAGGCATGCTCAAGATATGGAGGTTCTTCGCTATTAAACTCTTCATCACTTTCTTACTTTATTGAAGGGGGAGATTCATCAAGATCTTCATATTTTGAATCATCTCGTTCTTCTCCATCCATTTTTAACTCCAATATATTGAATAAAACCCAAGGTTGGTCATACTTCTCTCGTATCTGGAACATATCTTTTTTAGTCAGAAGTTTTCCTTAGCAAGCTCTTCCTCTGATGAAACTTCGAAACATTTCACGTATTGGTTAATTGCAAGGTCATGCTCTTATCATCCTTGTTCACAAAATTCAATCAATAGATGTACATCTTAGCATTGATTAACTAGTTCCTTGCAAAACTTCTTATCTTCTCTGACACTCTCCTTCATCGTTTGGGAGAAGTCTTCACATTGTTCTGGCTCTTCATCCTCAATAAGTGGAGCAACTACCAACAAATTGTTTTTGTCATCAGGATGAGTGTTCCCAGTAGAATATTCTTCTAGGGCATGGTACACTTCCCTAAGGTATCCTATAAGAGGACCTGGGAAGAAACCTTCCCTTGTAAGGGTGTTTGTGAGCTCTTGAAGAGTTTCTTCATATGTATAAGACTCTGGATTCCCATATTCAAGAAATTTTCTAATGATATATGTGAGAGAGGTGGTGATTTTCAATTTTCAAGTGTCTTTGATCCAATCTTGTACATCAAATGATAGGGAGACCATAAACYRTTGTATMTGTACATCTTCATCCTCCCCCATACCCYGTATGTATTTCAAGAACTTTACTACATGGGAAACAACTTGTCCATTGAATTTTGGAAAATATTTTGACCATCCTTCCTTATATTTGTTTGGGTATCCATGGATGTTGTTGGCCCTTGACCAATTTTTGAGGAAACCTTGGTCAAGTTAGGACCACTTTTGCACTTTGACAGGTTGGTCGAAGATGGAGTGCCCAGGTGGAGATGAGATCGTGGATCTCGCTCATTTTGTGGGCTTTGTAAGGGGTTTTTGTAATGGGTTATGGGATGTTGGCCCATGGGTTTACCAATGTTTAGGCCTTTTTGTAAGAAATTGTAAAATTATAAATAGATAAGAATGTATGGTAGAAGTAGTGAGGGGAATAACTTGCTAGGCTAAGTGCAAGTAGTTTTGGGGTGCTTTGTGCAACAACTTGTGTATGTAAGTCTTTGTGCTTGATAGAGAAGTTGGCTTTGTGTCGTGACCTAGTTTTGGGAAGGAAGATCTGGCACTCAGTGCGCAGATCTCCTATCCTCTGCGAAGCTTGGCTCTGTGGCTTAGTGCACAGGAGTAGATGAATGTAAGAGATTGAAAAATAATAAAGAAGATGAAGAAGTTGGTGGACGTAGCCCCACACTAGGGTGAACCATGTATATCTTGTGACTTTTGATGTGCTTTATGTTGTGTTGCTTATATTATGAATCTTCTTAGTGCTTTGCTTATTATGTATGTTGGATAGATTTAATGTTGCTTAGTGCTTTATGAATGAATGCTAGATCTAACTCAGTGTTATGTGATAAATGATTGAAGTGCTTAATCTTTACTGTTACTGCACCAACCTATCTTAGGGTTTTGTTTTGCAATGTTAATGAAGATAATAAGTTAATGAATATCATCTTGTAGTGTTAATAGAATACACTATGACGTGTTTCTATCACATATTTGTGTCCTGGCTTGGTTACAGACGCCTGAGTCCTGTAACCCTCCATGCTTCTACCTCGGGTGAGACTTCTCCTACTTCACAGGTGTTGCCAAAAGGGTTGGTAGTTAGAGTTTTGTTGGTGTGTTGTTGAAGTGTTGAACCTTGGGTCTGCCCCTGTGCCAACAAATGGTTCCGTTGTCGGGACCTGAAACTGTGATTGTTGGGAACTGAAGAAAAGAGAACCTTTGTGCATAGATTTGTTGTTTTTGTGCGAAGTATTCTACTTGACTTATGAAGCTTTGTGCTAAGAAATAAATATGATCTGAATAAAAGAGGTAAGATCCTAAAAGAGGTAAAGCTTTGTGCTTTGATAAGAGTAAGATAAGTGAAAAATTTTGTTTCGAAAAGCATGAATTTAAGTATGTTTAATAGATTTTGTCCTAGTCTGAAATCTAGGTCATAGTTGGAAGAGAGAGTTGATCTAAGTAAAGATAATAGAAATGAAGAAAGATATGTTATTCCTATGCAATGAAATAATTTTTGGACTAATAAATGGATGCAGGAACCTAGAAAGAATTTTTGTAGATTGTAGGTCCAGTACTGTGATCCTAGTGCGTAGTATAGGAGAGGTTGGGGAACGTTTAAGAGAAAAATAGGATTGATGCTATGTTATAACTGCAAAAGACTGGGACATCTTGCTAAGGAATCCCCTGGTATAGATCCTATTTGTCTTTGTTGTAAAATTGTTGGTCATGAGGTTGAGGATTGTCCAAAGATGATTTCTAAAGTTGAAAGGATGAACATGAGACAAGAAAACTATCAAGAGATTAAGAGCATGTTAGAGAATCATAAAGAGAAAGAATCAGAGAAAGTTCAAACTACATTGGAAGAGTTGAAAGAAATTATGGATGATCACAAAGATGTTAGTTTACCAGAGATTATGAAAGTAAAACAGTGCATAAGTACAATAATAGAAGACTTCGACATAGATTGTGTCTTGGATGAAGAAACACAAGTGAATATTATGACAGAAGAAAGTTGGGAAATTTTGGGAAAGCCTATTGTCATACCTTCATTACGAAGGACATGCTTGTTTAAAGGAAAGATGATAACCCTATGTGGAAGAGTTACTAATGTACCTATTACTATTCATGAAACATCGACTGAAGAGGAATTTGAAGTCATTAAGTTTGTTGAGAACAACGCCCCTTTCCCACTTTTGTTAGGTAAGACTTGGATTGAGAAGGATCAGATCATAAGGAAAGCAGAGGAGGAATCTATAGAAAAGAAAAAGAAAGAATTAAGGGATTTCATAGCTAGAAAAATAGACAGACTAATAGAAGAACAAGAAGATCAGTCGAAGCAACAGAAAGAAAGAGAATTATCTATCGAAGTTGAAAAAACGCAAGAAGGCTTGAAGGATTACCCATGTAAGAAAGAAGTATATCCACCCAGGAAGTAGTAAGAGAAGGGATATTAACTTCAAACCCTATGCGAGCACATCAGCAGTGCGAAGTCACTACGCTAGGAGAACATAAGAATAAGAATGGAAAGAGGATTCCATAAACAGTTAGAGAAACTTAGATCACGGGAAAGAAGGCAAGGAAGATCAATAAAAAGAAAGCCAAGTTAGAAAAGCTACAGGAATCTACAGAGAATAGATGGAAGAGTTCGTAGGAGCCAGGTTTGCAGGACTTGGACCTCACTAGAACAACAGAACCACACAGAATGGGACTTCACCTTGGCGAAGCTATATGACTGTTGGAGGCACCCCGCCCATTGGAATGACGCTCTGGAACGGATAGAAAATGCATTTATGAGATTTTTTACGTTGAGACCACACCATAACGAACGGATTCGCATCAATGGAAGCATCCCTGCCTGTTGGAGGAATCTGTTACGACGCTCACTTATTTAACCCGTTGGTCACTCTGTCGGGACCACTTTTTTCCACCTGTGATTAAATAAGCTAACAGAGAAATGATTGTGTGTCGAGTTGTGTTATCAGAAACTAAGACGTCATTGTCTGTTTGTCTACCTCGCTTATCCGTTCACCTACCCCGACATGTCTTCTAAAACTGAGAATGTCGGGAGAATGCACCGAGTTAGATAAGTCCGTTGAGGAGGTTCTTAGCAAGTTTATGGTTGAGAGAGATATTTTTGAAAGTATCCATGCATATTCAACCAGGGGACTGTAGGCTTCCCCTTTGACTGGACGACGTTCGAGTCGTACCAACCACATGACTAAGCAGCGAAGTATGCATCGCGGTGATCTGGCTAATGCGAAGAAGATCCCTTCGATCTTACTAGATTATATCCTGCCTTTGGTTGGTGCGGTTAACTGCGATAGCATCCCACAGGACTTCGAGTACACTTTGATCACTGTGTACATCCCAAAAGGAATACGTGTAGTTGGGAGTCAATTGGGATAGATCCCACTACTAAAGAACAATGACTTCAAACTTGGAGATAGAAAGAACTATGCTATGCTAGCACCCCACGGATACCTGATGAAGACAACTGGGAAGAAGCCTTGCATTGTCTGCTAGCCATGGATTAAGGAGTTGGCGCAGTCCACTGTACTCAACGTAATGAAGATTCCCCATTTTGGCCGAAACCAGGAGGTTAATGCTTGCGTTAAACTCCTCTTGTCTTGCTACCATGGCGGATACATGTGGCTTGACCAATGGATTACTGTGGATCTGACGCTGATTCACATAATTACAGGATTAAGCATGAAGGGACCTGACCCGCATCATTTCTACTTAGGGAAGGCCTTAGACTGCTTCCTGGCACAGTGCATCAAGGAGGCTTATGGCGAAGTCGAAACGGAAAAGTGAGGCTACAAGGTAGCCTCTATCCAAGATGGCACAGTGCACCTCACTTTCCAACTCACAGCTGGAAATCTAGTCAAAAAGAACTGCCCCACACAAGTCACCGGGTTCGTGGTGGACCTCGCAGGAAAATGCATGGAGGTAATACAAATGAATTGAAAAATTTACCTCGTCAACGAACTCGAGAAAGACTTTCGTGAAGCTCAGTATTAGGGATACGAGTTTCACTTCAGTTGGTTGCTTATGTTGATCGCATTTGTCGCTTGGAAAATTCCAGAAGGAGCCACCTTCCCAGAGATCGAACCATCGGAGTTGTTGGCTGCTAGGTTTGCTACCTTGTGGTACACCAATGACATGTTGAAGCAATGTCAGTCGAACGCTGTGTTCCATGCCTATTATTAGCAAATGAAGGTTTCCATTAAATCGTTCCCACGCATGACATCGTGCACCTTGCACTAGTACCATCCTTTTTTGAATTTTCGCGCAGATCGACATTTTATATATATCAATGCACGCAGAGATGAGAGAAAGGAAGAGTTGCAGACATATTACAAGCTGACAGATGAAGAAATGGAGTAGATCATGAAGGAGTGGCCGGAGGNCCTTGTACCGGTCAATGATGTAGAACTCTCTGACCCCGACATCATAGGAAGCCCCTTGGTCACCTGGGTCGAGCATGTTGAACAGTCTAGTGCGAAGAAAAAGAAGAAAAAGGAGGAAGTCCAGAATATATAGACTGATGAGGAAGACAACGCCTCTGAAGGAAATGGATCCGGCTCGCCAAGAGGAGGAGACGACGCAAATGGACAAGGAGGAGGGGATGAAGGAGAAAAATAAGGAGAATGCGAAGCTACACCGCCAAAAGATCCCCCTATTGTAACACCACAGAAGAGGAAGGTTTCTCCGCAAAAACCTTCAGCAAGAAAGAAGACCCATGCCAGTAAGCCCCAGCTAGAGGCCATGCACATGGAGGATGACATCATCTTGGTCCGCAGAGCGATGGAGGATGTGTCTGAAGATCTCTTGCAGAGATATGGAGCAAAGCAAGAAGAGTTGTATGAAAGGGTTGAGAAGGAGCTGAACGAAATACAACAAGCTATTCAATTGATCCACGCAGTACCTACTACGCCCTCTTCATCACAGGTTGCAGAATTAGGGGATGATCCAGCCCAATTAAGAAGATTAGCAGATGCAACAGAGGTTCTTCTTCATAAAATCCAAGAAGAAAAGGAGAAGGCTACAGAAGCCTTGAATAAAGAGAAAGAGGAAGTCTTAGAGCAACTACGAGCTGTGCGGTACTACGTAAC
Source organism: Picea mariana (assembly GCA_032191745.1). Classification (NCBI taxonomy): domain Eukaryota; kingdom Viridiplantae; phylum Streptophyta; class Pinopsida; order Pinales; family Pinaceae; genus Picea; species Picea mariana. The sequence continues at coordinate 14,679 of JASDQU011404998.1, read as the reverse complement.
TGCCTATGAGAATGAAAAAGATGAGTTTTGGGCGATGCTTGAGTAGGACAAAGTGAAGATTCAAAGAGAAAAGGACCAGCTGCTCACAAAAGTGGTGAAAATATCACTTCGTTCTGTATCAGGCTTACACAGGAGGAACATGAGTCAGTTGAGGTTCAAGTGGTGAAGCTCGTTGAGACCATCCAGCAACTTCAAGCAAGGATAATGGAGTTGGAGATCCAAGTAGTACTAAGCACTCTGCGGGAGGTGTGCGATCAAAGGGAGGAAGCTGCTAAGAACGCAGTTGGAAGGATCAACGCCCTCACCTCATAATGAAAACAACTAAGCGATAGAAACATGCAGACTTATGAACACCTCACAGAAGATCCAGAGCTAAGGAAATTGAAAGCACAGTTACAGGAGGCTTAGCAGCAAGTACTGTCAGTACAGGCGCAGATGAAGCTACTCACTGCGGTAGAAAGAATGAAGAGATCTCAGGAACAACGCGTAGTCTAGCAATAGATTACTGCCATCTAGGGAAGAGTAATGGAAGTCAGACAGAAGCTATGATCTGTGCAGTATGAATCCTGCAAGGTGTTTGAAGAAATTGAAGGACAAGGCTCGCAACTGGACCAAGTGGTTGCGACAATGGAACAACACCTAGAAGGGCTTGTTACAGCGTAGATGATCCAGGATATCACTGAGCAAGAGGCTCAGGTGAAGAAGCAAGTTAAGGCAGCTCGAGTGAAGCTCGAGGCGTTCGAAGCAGCGTTGCCCAGATCTGAGTGACTCGAGAAGAGTCACAAGTGAGCGTTGGGGGCCCGTTGGCCCTTGACCAATTTTTGAGCAAACCTTGGTCGGGTTAGGACCACTTTTGGACTTCGATAGGCTGGTCGGAGATGGAGCACCCAGGCGGAGATGAGATCGCGGATATCACTTATTTTGTGGGCTTTGTAAGGGGTTTTTGTAATGGGTTATGGGATGTCGACCCATGGGTTTACCCATGTTTAGGCATTTTTGTAAGAAATTGTAAAATTATAAACAGATACGAATGTATGGTAGAAGTAGCAAGGGGAATAACTTGCAAGGCTAAGTGCAAGTAGTTTTGGGGTGCTTTGTGTAACAACTTGTGTATGTAAGGCTCTGTACTTGATAGAGAAGTTGGCTTTGTGTTGTGACCTAGTTTTGGGAAGGAGGATCTGGCACTCAGTGCATAGATCTCATGTTCTCTACGAAGCTTGGCTATGTGGCTTAGTGCACAGGAGCAAATGAATGTAAGAGATTGAAGAATAATAAAGAAGACAAAGCAGTTGGTGGACGTAGCTCCACACTAGGGTGAACCACATATATCTTGTGTCTTTTGATGTGCTTTATGTTGTGTTGCTTATATTCTGAATCTGCTTAGTGCTTTGCTTATTATGTATGTTGGATAGATTTAATGTTGATTAGTGCTTTACTTGTGCTTTATGAATGAATGTTAGATATAACTTGATGTTATGTGCTAAATGATTGAAGTTCTTAATCTTTATTGTTACTGCGCCGACCTATCTTAGGGTTTTTTCTGCAATGTTAATGAAGCTAATAAGTTAATTAATATAATCTTGCAGTGTTAATAGAATACTCCGCGAAGTGTTGCTATCATAGATCTGTGTCCCATCTTGGTTACAGACACCTGAGTCATGTAACCCTCCCTGCTTCTACCTCGGGTGAGACTTCGCCTGCTTCACAGGTGTTTCTGAAAGGGTTGGTAGCTAGGTTTTTGTTGGTGTGTTGTTGAAGCGTTGAACCCTAGGTCTGCCCCTGTGCCAATAGATTCTCTCAAAATAAGTACAAGGAAACCATTCCTAAAAATCCATAAATCCATCACTTGGAAAACAACTCAAAATGTATCACTGGAGTCGCCAGATGATCTCTCTAGGATCATCAAAGGAAGGTGAGGGAATCACCCTCAATGGAGTCACCAGGTAAACTCAAGAGAAAAGGGCTTCAGGTAAATTTTACCAAAACATATTTCTTTGAGGATAATGAATCAATCCTCCTCGGCAACAACTCCAAAATGTTATCACGGGATTTGTACTTGTGCAAATCCCATCACAAGTCCCCCAATTCTGCGTAACTATGGAAAATCCTAACATTGTCACCTTAGTAAAAAATTCCCTCATTTTAGTGAAGGAGGAGGTCCACCATAAGGGATGATTCCTCGGTGACCTCAAGGGATCAAAGTAGCAAGTAAAGTAGTCAAGCCTATCTCCCCCTCTCTTGATCACCTAAAGAAAAGTCTAGGTCAAGGAAATTAAAAAAAGTATGAATTTGTTTGAGTACCTTCCTGAAACAAAAACACTTTATATTATATATGTAATGATTTCCAAGCTTAAACATGCAATAAGTATCCCTTGAAGATGCTAGACAATGAAAATTGCAATGGCTGGTACAAATTTGCAGCAGTACACACTCTTATAAAAGAAATATAAATTTGTAACAACAACAAATAAAAGAGCTTAGAATTTCAACAATTGACCAAGAAAATTAAGCATGCATCACATACAACATTATCCAATTGCTTGAGAGAAATTATGAGCAATTTAAACCACCTTTACAAGAGTTTATGCATCAAATAAAGGTGTATTAAGATGGTTGTAGAAAAATTTTGCAACAGTAGCAAGTTATTGAGTGTTAGTGTTAGAAAAATTAGTAGAAAACTTGAGAGAATTGAAAGAGAGTGTTTGTTGATCAATTTCACCACAAGAGATCGAGTGCCTTTTAGGGCTATGGAGTTTTTGTAACAGAAATACCACAATGCTTGAAGATTTTAAAAGTAGAAAACAAGAGGTGGGGCTTAAACTCTAAGGTGCTAGCACATTATGGCCTTAGGGTTTAAACCTTAAAGTGAAGGATTGCTAGAGTGCAAGCACTTTTGGGATCTAGCAACCTTTTCTCCATGCTTTATGCTTCAACTAGATTAAAATCAATGTCTAGGGATAAAATCTTAAAGTTCTATCACTTTAGGGATTTAAGAATCTAACCCTAGCAATGATTCTTTCACAAATTTTGGACAAAATTAACCTTGTGAGAGGAGGAAGCACTTATGCTCCTCTCTTAGGGTTTCACCATGCAAGATGTCTATCATGAAAAAAATAAATTACCATGAAGCATTGATAGCACAAAGATAAAATTTCAAAAATTTCACTTGCTTCACCAAGATAGCATGAGATAAAACCCTAATTTCCTAAATTCCATCCAAAAAAAAGAAAAAGTATCCACAAACTGATCCTTCAAGCAAGTCGCATAAGTGTAGAAGAGAAAGATAGCCAAGTAGGGAAAAAATTTCAGACTTGTTGTCACAAATGGTGAGGAATGAATGATAAAAATGAAAATGAGATGGTCCTCTATTTATATGAGGCCATCTAAACCGATTTGTCCACTTTGAATTGTCAACAACAAATTAGAAGAGGGTCGACCCCTTTCATTTTCCTTTACAATTTGAAAAATCAAAAAATACATAAAACAAAACCCTAAAAATGGTGACATCATGCCCTAGGAGGGTGACGTAGGGTTGAAAGGTGAGATGTCAATCCTTAAGAGGAGAACGTTGGGCCTCCAAAGGCCATGTATTATGCTGTCAAGTGAAAAGGTACCATGCCATGTGTCTCCTTCTATTAAACCATCTCCGGAACCGCCTCATCCATCAAACCCTATCCCCAAGATGATGTCAAGGGAAAAGGTGATTTTATGGGCCTCCAAAGGTCATGTACAAGTGTAGAAGGTGACATCATGTGTGGTTCATCGTCCTTCATTGAGAAAGGTCCTACAAAGACAAACAAGTACGTCCCCCAAGGTCCACAAGTCATATGAATCATGCCAAGTAAGCCACATTTAATAAAAGAACCACCCAAACAAGTGCATTAAATCCCCCCTTTTCAAACTAAACAAACACTCAAAGACCTTATAAACTTTTCCAAATTTAGGTATGGGAGGGATGTCATGGTGCCCTATTGGGTAGGCCAATCTCCAAGTTAGGGAATGTTTCCCGAGAAGGCCTTATCTAGATCATGTAATGACTATTATGTAGATTGGGGAAAGACTCTTAGGCATGGGGTTCTTGACATATCAAGGGTTCATATTGTCTCATTTATGATTTCCTTTATGGAGGGTGTGCTACATCCTTGAGTTCCCTTTATTTGTCATGCAACATTTTTCCAAGCCCTTTATTTTCCTTTTTATTAAGTTTGAACATTGAGTGCTATGTGCAATGGAAATTGTTGGGGTCCTATAATCATATGTAACCTGACTCTTCAGTATTTGGTGTTTATCCCGTGATGATGACATCTGGCTCGATTGATTCCATTTTCCCCCTCTATCCATTTTCGCCTGACCCTTCGTCACCCTGCTGCATCCTTCATCCACCTCTACACCAGACACTCCCTTATCTATTTGTCCCATTGGCTACATCTCGCTCGCCACTCATCCATAAATAAATAAGCTTAGGAAAAAAGAACAATAGATTAATAATGTTCGTAATAAAATTTAGTATAGTTAGTTTAATTATAATATGTTAAACTAGTTAATAATTAATTCATTAATTAATAATTAATTTAGTTGTTTAAGTTAGTACTTAGATTAGTATTTTATTAATCAAAATATAAATTAAAAATAAATAAAACATATAAAAACATATATTAAATAAACAATACATAAATTAAAATATAATAAATAAATAACAAAAATAAAAAATAAAATAAAAACATATATTAAATAAAACTAATAAACAAAAACGAAAACATATAAAACATAAACAATTAAAAAAAAATTATCCTAAGTCTACCTACGCATACATTTCCCTGTACATTTCGGAACCCCCCCTCCCTCACGTCACATCACCTCAAGGGGGGTCCGAAAAGTGGTATTGAGAGGGAAAATTGTCACCCCTTGGTGATTTCGGACACCCCCTCCCCTCCCAATACCACTTACCACCTTAGGGGGTCCGGAAACCACCTTCCCCCTGCAAAACCGTTCACTCAAAAAACTCAAAACCGCCATTTTTTCCAGTTTCAACCAGTCGACTTCCGGAAAGGATTCCCGGAAAATGGTAAGGAATTTCAAAAAAACGAGAGAGATTTTAATCTGAAACAGGATTAAGAACAAAAACCTCTCTCTTTTTTTTCACAGGTGCGACCAGTTGGGAGAATCGAATCCATCTTTCATCCCATTTTTTCAAGTTTCTAGTTTTTCATGTTTTAGACCTGATTTTGTGGGAGCTTTTTCGGCGATCTGGAGACGAAATTCAAGAAACCAAAGGATTTTTTTGTCCATAACATGCTCATATACAATAACCTCCTCCATATTTTACACAGGCATCACCATTAAGGATAAAAAGATGTCTGAGTTGACCCCTTTTTTGCAGAAATTCGGCCCATCTTTCATGGCGAACAGTTCCAGATTTTTGGGAATTTGTTGTTATTTTTGGCCGAGGTGGTTGAATCCGACTTCCTAATATTAAGGGTTGAATCTATACTATTTATTCATGTAATTTTAATGTAAAATGGTTGATCTTTATGCCCAAGCAAGCTGTAAATCTGTAAACTTTTGAAGAGATCTACTAGAAATAAAGGGACTTTATCACAGGATTCCTGCGTGTTGATGTTGGTGAAGTTTTATTTCTTTGTTGAATGTGATTCTTCTCAGTTATGATTATGTTACTCTCTTTCTAATTTTTAAAAAGGAGATTTAGCGCAGAATTTATCTATGATACTCTGTGTCGAGCTTTTAAAAATCTAAATGTTTTCTTCTGATATTACAATAAGGAAATTCTTAAATGATTTTTTATTGTAATTGATTTTCTCGCCTTTTCTTCTCTACATCACTTTACTTTTAAAGGATCCAACATTTGCATTACCTTTCCATGTGAAGATACCTTATAGATCTGCATCCAATCTCAGACTTCACACAGACTCCATTGCCCATGGTTCCTCTTCTCTGCACCTACCCAACTCAAAAACAAATCTTATTCTGCATAGCTAGCCTAAGATCCATACACAAACAAAGTTATATCAGACATAGAGATCCCTCTATGAGTCTTGGAGAGATAGATCCAAGACTTGAAGTGGTTTTGATGTTACCTCTGTGACTTCCTCCACAGTCTTGGGAAAATTACAGAGTGCTAACAGAATGGCGAGTCCACTAGGGACTTTCTCCAGTAGTGCACTTCAAGTTCCAGATCTGATCACTGATGGTGGTCAGTGACCAGACACAAGAAGGCTGAAATATTTCACCTGGCAACTCCAATCAGCTCCAGACAATGCCAAATCAAAGACTCCACTGGAAGAAGAACCTGAAGCATGACCAAGCAATCTGGAAAGAGAAGGTATTCAAGATCAAATTGTATTCAAGACATTTTTTGTTTTCTCTGTAATTATGTCCTATATTTTTCAAATCTGAATCAAGAGTATATTGTTGAAGTTTATATTGATCATCTACAAATTGATGAGCCTCAAGAGATTAAGCCCCAAGTTGTAGATCATGTACATRCTCAGACACCTGTGCRCATTCCARATGCACCTRTAGAAAGCCCAGTGAGACATGAGACTCGTGMTTTATCTCCTGCCATTGTTGAAATTCCAGTTAGCTATAAGCCCCTTGCTTTACCTCCTATACCTGTGAAAATTCCAGACYGATACAAGCCTCTAGWTTTTCCTCTTATTCTCCATGAMCTCCCTGCCAATTACACCAATAATCTGCCCAGGTTTGATSGAGAAAATGTGAAGATCACTRTTGAAAAGCATATCCAAAGTTTGAGGATTTTCTTGATCTGTTTGAGGTGGAAGATGATGATGTCTGCATCAGAATGTTTGCCCTATCATTGCAAGGTAAAGTCAAATATTGGTTTAAGAATCTTCCAACTGCAAGCATTAGCAATTTCCATCAATTTGAAAAAAAAATCCTAGATCGATGGGTGATCATGAGAAATGTCTTTCTCATCCTAGAAGAATATGATCATTTGAAAAGATAGCCAGGGGAGATAGTACATCAGTTTTCAGCAAGGTTCAATAAGGTGTACCATGCAATGTCGGTTGATATAAGGCCATGCCCAGATTTAGCTCACTTGCATTACCCTCATGCTTTCGATCCTGAAATGGCATTCCAATTAAGAGAAAGGAACATTGCCACCCTTGAAGAAATGAAAAAGATTGTGGTTGATGTGGAAGCTAACCTGCTGAACAGAAAGGCAAAGTTAGAAGCATTGATGAAAGACAAAATAGAAAAAGAACAGTTTCTATCTTCAGAAATGAAATTAAATATTCTGACTAAAACAGTCAATCAAGTAATGCATAATATTAGTAGGAGAGAGGAACTTCTTGTTCGAAAACCTTATGTTCCATTAATGCCAGAAAGGACAAAGATCAGTGTACCCAAGATTTTTCCAATTCATCCTCAGCATTTTGATCCACCCAATGATTAATTTATGTACTCAATCCATGACATAGCCAAAGATGAAGTTCAAAATCAAATGGTGATGAGAAAACCTCCTAAGATGATGTGCATGTTCGATGACCTTGTATACGTAGATGATTTTCCAGGATATG
>JASDQU011404997.1:46796-57009 GCA_032191745.1 Picea mariana | reverse complement strand
ATATATATATATATATAGTTATTTAAGTATATTTTTTTTAATATTAAATTTTAGGAGCGTTATTGAAGAGAATTATGATAATCAAAGGAATTTGTGCTTTGACAAAAGTAAAGTTGACATTTTCTTAAAGGATTTAAATAGTAAATTAAATCTTCTAATTTATAAGAACAATATTGAATAACTTTATCATAATTTTACAACTACCCTTTCCACTTTTATTAACAAGTTCTCTTTCGATGTGTCCTATAAAAACAATAATAGAATGACCAATGATTGGTATGATAAAAATGTAAAATTGATACGAAATCCATTAGGATGCTTCGAATGAGTCCTTAAAACTTGATAAGATCAATATGTACAAATCCCTAATTAAAAAGGAAACAAAATAACTATATCAATAAAAGTCAAGACCAACTTTCACAACTATATAAGTTGGATCCTAAGAAGTTATGGCGTCAAATTCTAAACCACGATACTAAAGAAAATAATAGGATTCCCTTAAGGGATTGGAATTCCTACCTTAGAAGTCTTTACGAGTTCCCTAATGCCATGGACACCATTCCTATTATCCCTACAAAGGAAGAAGTTGTTTCTTTAGATGAGATAGAGTTCAGGGTTAAGCGGCTTGCAAATGGGAAAGCTAAGGACATTGAAGGCTACCAAGTTGAAATTTTTAAAATCGGAGGGCCAATCCTTATCCCTCACTTACACAAGCTATTCAATTTAACAGTCAAACAAAGTTTTCCTAAACCTTAAATGTAAAGCCTCACTGTTCCTATTTTTAAAAATGAAAATAGAAACATTCCCTCTAATTATAGGACCAATACATTGTAGAGAAACTAGTTGTATGTTCCAAAAAAATAAAGTAGGTGGAATTAATTTTGAGTCTTTTTATAACGAGGCATGTGGTTGAAGTTCTTGATAAAATGTGTAACGATGTGAAGAATAATCAAAAGTTCATTACTCGCAATTTTGCTCATCGGTTAGTTCCAATTAACAAAAAATTTATGTGGAAATCCTTCTTTGGGCTGGAGTGAAAATTAATATAATTATCATACTATACAATTTAATAAAAACTGACAATATATGTGTTCATTTTATTTTTCTAAAATATATATTTTAAAATTATTAAAAAATTTAATTGTATATCTAATGCCTCTTTTCTTTGATCTTATCAATGCATTTAATTATTCTCGTTTCCTTTTAGACGTATACTACCAATGATAGCCAGATGTCACGTTGCATTCCATGGAGCACTTAAGATTAAAATATAGTCGAATGTCCTCACAAAAATTCCAAAATGCCATTATCTCAATTGCCATAGGTTTTTAAATCCCACAATCCTAGCTATTTGGGTTTTGGTTGATAAGGGTGCCCTTCTAGGTAATACAAGACATGCTTTGGGAAAGTGTATAGATTGTCTGTTGAAGTAGAGGAGGCTAGTGATAATCAATGGTATTATGTAGGGAGTTGAAGCTTCTCAGTGGTGCAATATTAGTATCTACATTAATCAATAGTCTAAGGGAGTCTTGAGTGAGGTAGAATGAGAACTCACAGAAAATTGTCTTCTTTCTATTTTTTAAAAGTTGGCATTCCTATCAATATAAATTAGAAATGGAACTAGAGGTTTTATGAGTAAATTACAATTTGCATGATGATTAAATATTTGTTGCAGGGGAAATATTATTTTGCCTAGGTAATTTAAACTAATACACAAACTTGTTGGATCAAGTATTAGTGTTTATTAACACCTTAGTAAATTGAGTGGAGTTTGAATCTCGTAGAGGCTCTCAAGCCTGGATGAGATACAGAGGTTACAGGTTCAAATCCAGAGGGGGGTAGGGTATGTATACCTTCGTAGACTTTACCAGTCAAATCGCTGGGCGAAGGGGGGTCCCTTGTCCCACAAACAAGGGGGCCTCATACACCAATTTGGTGTGCTGACTTGGCCATGACCTTAAAAATAGATTATTATTATTATTATATATACTATGGTAGCAATGTAAAAAAACAAGTCAGACCTGGTTGAAGATTAGAATATATTTTTGTTTTTTAAATTCAATTACCGTTATTGATTTTAACCACTATGAATTTTAATTAACATATGACTAAATTTAGTGATCATCATAATTTGTTTATTATGTTAGTTTTTCTGGGAGATTTTAAGCTTTTCATGTTTTTATTTCTAGCTTTTTATGCCTACTATTGATAATGGGCACATTTAATGATATTTTAACCATAAATTTCAATCGTATGGTTATCAATTGAAGATGTTAGCATATTTTTAGTTGTCATTCCAAATCAATGAACAAGATCTCATGTTCATAACTTTCTAGCTTTTACTTTCTAGCATTTTTAAAAGCTTTCCTTATCTCATGTGGCCATCTAATTGAAATTACAAATTTACTCACTATTAAATTTTTATCATTTTACAGTATTAGATTTACATTTGTACCACGTTTACTTATGGCARCCCCGGCMTGCAAKATTAAGAGGGTTTCATTTACCGGCCGTCATCTTTTCKGCGTTCACCAACAACGAGTTAACCGTTGTGCTAGTTGTTATAGTTTTATGAATTTTGTGATGAGTGYCCATCATTTTGCAGTTWCTACCAATTATTTCTTTGTTTTAAAGTTACTTAGCTGGAAAGAGATTGACAATAGCATACAGRGTGCCAACCACTTATATAGTGCAAACACTAAGACGAAAATTAAAACAAACGATGCCACAGATACAGCTCCCTCATACTTGTTCTTGGGAGTTATAAATAGTAACAGAACTATATATAGCGGAATTGAAGTCCCAGTTATGAACATCGGAGCACATGCTCTCCATAGGCCATCCATCTCTGATAGGAATGGCTGGCGGCGATTCCAAAATCCTACATCAATCTAGCCGTTGAATGTTGATATCAATGATAATTTAGCGGAGTTATAATGTAGTGCGATGCTCAGAGTTGCTCATTTATATCTATTCCATATGCTTTTCAAGGAATTTCCAGTGTTGATTCGACCATCGTAAAATTCCGGTATTGAGTTGGCCATCCTAAGATCTCTGTTCTCAAGGTTAGACATTTTATGAAAACTAAAATGTCTGACTATCACATATTTTATGCAAAATTAAGTTAAATTGTGAGAACAGAATCTAAGAGTTGCGAGCATAGTCCATGCTTTTTGCAACAACGAATTAAAAGAAATGGATAATGTTATTCGAAGTAACAAATATAGAAATTAATGCTTTTAATCATTAAATATAATAAATAAGAATGGGGGGCAAAGAATAAAATTTAACTATAATGGCTATGTGTACCGATAAGAGCAAAACCATGCCCTTTTATTATAATTGATGTGTACTGATAAGAGCACAAACATGTCCTTTTAAGTATTTCTTTTAAGTATTAATTTTTTTTAAAAAAAATATTATGAAAAGTTTTATATTTGGTAATGTCACACTCCGAAGACTCATGGTTAGGTTGTATCGATCCGTCATATTTTAGGGTGTGTGGTATTGCTTTACTTAGCCCACACTATGCCTTTTCACCTAGAGCATATATGTACATTGTTTTAGGTTATGAGAGAGTCACACTCCTACTCTGCGCAACTCACTTGTATACTTTACAATTTGTTAACACTCTTAACACTAAGTCATTCCAGCATACAGTGAACAAACATGTGAAACATAAGAGACACGGATGTAGTGTGGGTGGCACCAACAGTTCCTGATACCGGACTTAATTTATTATATTGTGAAACAAATTCAATACAATACAATGCGAAGAGGGAACTAATGTCCCAGATACAAAGATGGGAAGAGAGTCACGACTCGCTGCATACAACATAATTGTCTAGACTTCACAGATTTGTCACACCAAGACTCGTTCGTCACACCCTCTTGTCTTATCCTACAACGCACCCCAACTATGTGCCCAGTTAACCTCTCTATGTCTCATGCCTTTCTCGTCAGAATCCCAAGACATCATGTTGCCAGAATTCACTCCAAGGACTTGCCCCATCTCTTCTCCCCATCACAGAGTCCACAAGGTGGCATTAGATGCCTGGTGCGACTCGAACCCTTGGGAGGGTCTCGCCCCTTTCTTCCTATCTCACTGCAGAATTCATTTTCTTGTTCTGCCACAATGTTGTGCTCGGCTCCTCTCCACTCACTTCATATATACCTTTGGGGTGAGCCTGCTATCCCTTTCATCTCTAAGAATGTAGTTGGAAATAAATCATTATATTCTTGTAATAAGTCTTCCACCTTCTCAATTGTCTCATCATTCCAATAGTCTCCTATGTGCATAAACTTAGGGTTCTTCGTTGTTCCAATGTTGACTTGCTTTATCTTTATTGGTTGTGTGTATTTGATTGATACCAGCTCAGGCCCTTCTACTACGTGTGTGCCCTATGTTTCTAGTACCTGGACATTCACGAGATCCCCTTCATTGTATTTCTCCTGCGTGACATTATAGCATTCCAATAGCTTCTGGACTGTTAATTTGGATTTCTGTGCACTACCTAAGGGTTCTTCTTCCACCAATTCTACCTTCGAGAAGATCTTTGATCAGATGGCATGTAGGGATGCATGTATGGAGGGAGATTCATGTTCAAATGTGAATGTGACTTTGAATCTTTGGACCAATCCTTCCCATCTTGTTGTCTCTCTGCGCATCTCCAATTCTAAATACCAATTCCTCGAGATTGTATCCAACGTGTGTATGAATCAATGTGTCCATTATGTTTCTGATATTGAGTGCAATAAAGCCCTAAATTTTTCCACGTGATCTTTTGAGTCACTCTCTCTTGTGTATTTATGTGCACTTACTTTTGCTTTAGGTCCAAAGCGTATCTGCATGAGTCAACTGCATTATGCCCAGCCCTTAACACTCTTTCTGTGCGCAGCCCACCATCTATTTGGAGTTATTTTTAAGACGACATCTAATGTGAATGACCTCTATTATTCAGGTACCTTTGATTAAAATGTTGTTATAAACATATTAATTTCAGTTATTCCATTGTACCTAGTTGGGTCATATAATTATGTGTCAATCCAGCACAAAGATCGGTTTATACGGGCACAACTTCTAGTTAATACTTCATGCATCCTCTGCTACCAATTCTCTAGACCAACTTCTAAATCTGATGTGCATGAACTAAAACTTCTCCAACTGAGCACACCATTTGTTGTTGCCTCGAAATAATCCTCCATTCGTGCAGTCAAATTACATAAATTTTCCATATCATTTTCTCTTACTGACTTTGTATATCTCTTCCGTTCTGATGGATCCAAGGGTACAATAACCTTTAGATCCGCAACCTTGAATATCATCTCCCTTCTTTTTAAGTTAATAATTGTTTGGTTATCAACCACCCATTCCAGACCCATTAAAGTTGGATATGGTTGACTATCATCTACGATCTCAATAACTTCAAAATATGCCATGTTGTGCACCCCATCTATGTTTACAGGTACCCTCGTTAGTTGCTCAATCGAGACTATCTTATACTGATTCGCGAGATTTAAATGGACATGGGACCATATTAATTCAGGTTCTCCCATCATCTCCCATGTCTACTTAGGTAGTACATTCACATCCAATCCTAAGTCTAGAATAACATTATCCACATCGGATTCCCCAATCTATGAATTAAACTTGAATTCCACGTTGGTTCTCTTCCTGTGCAGTACATGGTTTACCATTCGCTGTGTGATGGGGGTGTCCCTTCCTTTTGCGCAATGATCAATCATATTGTATAACATACTAAGAACAGTTCTATCTCTCATCAATTCTACACAACTTTTTAAGAATTTGGTTAATGTACTTACTTTTGTACTTGACTTTTCAGGTACCTATGGGTCTTCTAGATGAGGTAGCAATGATGTGGATGCTTCCCCATGTGGTTCAAGTATTTCCTTTCGTTCACTCTGATATGTCTCTTTTTCCTTTTGTGGGTTGAATGCTGGCATAGGCCCTGCTGACTTCCTTACCCATTGCTCTGTTTGATTTCCTTGATTTTCCACATCAACGCATGTGTGAGCTCCTCCACATCTAACGACTACGATTTTTGGTCCTTCACTGCATTTTTCAACTGATATCATTTTCGCATTCTGATTTTGATACAGATTATGATTTGGGTTGCCTCTAGCCTGTCATTTTTGCAACTAGTTGGGGAAATTCCTCTGTTGCGTGATCAAATGCTTTGCAATATGTGCATGTGGTACACAGGTTCTGGCAATCTCGAGCCAAGTGTCCTGGTTGATTACATTTATAACAAATAATTGGTCCTCGTCCTCCTCCACCAAAATTACCTCTACCTCAACCTCTGCCAAAATTTTCTATGTTCCCCTGATTGAAATTTCTTTGAGTGTTATATTATGCACCACTCCAATCCATGTCGGTATTCGGTTTTTGGATCCTTTACATATCCGATGTGCGCTCCCTTAGTAGGTTGAATGCAGGACAGTCCTTTTCTTCATGTCCTACTGATTTGAAAAAATTGCAAAACAAGTTCTTTGGAGTACTCTGATATTTATGGAGTAATAGACACCCAGTGGGATGATGTCCCCATTTCTTACTGATCTCATAGTATCCTCCTCTGGCTAGTGGATTCAGTGCTCCTATTTCCAAATATTGCGCAAATGTTGGGCATTCATGCTTGTGGTGGCCTTCCGTCCTACACTTGGCACACCAAAATTTTTCTCGTGTTTCCCTTCCCTTTGTAAGCTCATCCAGTTGAATTGTTAATGTATCTAACTATGTCTGAACTTGCGTCATTCCCCCAGTGTGTCCTGTCGAAGACAACTCTAATTTCATCATGATTTCCAGTGCCTTGGGATGCAATGCAACCTTCTGTTGAATTAGTGGTCTATGAATGTGGAGTAGAAATCCTGCACTGAGCCACTCTTGGTGTTGTTGATTTGGAATTTGGAAAGTCAATATTCCCATTACAAGTACCCTCGTTAGTCGCTCGATCGAGACTATCTTATACTGATTCACGAGATTTAACTGGACATGGGACCATATTAATTCAGGTTCTCCCATCAACTCCCATGTCTACTTAGATAGTACATTCACATCCAATCCTAAGTCTAGAATAACATTATCCACATTGTATTACTCAATCTGTGCATTAAACTTGAATTCCCCATTGGTTCTCTTCCTATGCAGTACCTATTTTACCATTCGTTGTGTGATGGGGGTGTCCCTTCCTTTTGCGTAATGATCAATCATATTGTATAACATACTAAGCATAGTTCTATCTCTCATCAATTCTACACAACTTTTTAAGAATTTGGTTAATGTACTTACTTGTGTACTTGACTTTGCAGGTACCTATGGGTCTTCTAGATGAGGTAGCAATGATGTGGACGCTTCCCCATGTGGTTCAAGTGTTTCCTTTCATGCACTATGATATGTCTCTTTTTCCTTCTGGGGGTTGAATGCTGGCATAGGTCCTGCTGACTTCCTTACCCATTGCTCTGTTTGATTTCCTTGATTTTCCACATCAGCGCATGTGCGAGCTCCTCCACATCTAACGACTGTGATTTTTGGTCCTTCACTACATTTTTCAACTGATATCATTTGCACATTCTTATTTTGATGCAGATTCTGATTTGGGTTGCCTCTAGCTTGCCATTTTGCAACTAGTTGGGGTAATTCCTTTGTTGTGTGATCCATTGCTTTGAAATATGTGCATGTGGTACATGGGTTCTGGAAATATCGAGCCAAGTGTCTTGGTTGATTACATTTATAACAGATAATCGGTCCTCGTCCTCCTCCACCAAAATTACCTCTACCTTAGCCTCTACCAAAATTTTCTATATTCCCCTGATTGAAACTTCTTTGAGTGTTATACCGTGCACCACTCCCATCCGTGTCGACATTATTTTTTTGGATCCTGTACATATTCAATGTGCGCTCCATTAGTAGGTCGAATGCATGATAGTCATTTTCTTCATGTTCTACTGATTTGAAAAAATTCCAAAAAAAAAATTTTGGAGTACTCTGATATTTCTAGAGTAATGGACACCCAGTGGGATGATGTCCCCATTTCTTACCGATCTCGTAGTATCCTCCTCCGGGTAGTGGATTCGGTGCTCCTAATTCCAAATACTGCACAAATGTTGGGCATTCATCCTTGTGGTGGCCTCCCTTCCTACACTTGGTACACCAAATTTTTTCTTGTGTTTCCCTTCCTTTTGTAAGCTCATCCAGTTGAATTGTTAATGCGGCTAACTATGTCTGAACTTGCGACATTCCCCCAGTGTCTCCTGTTGGAGACAACTCTAGTTTCATCATGATTTCTAGGGCCTTGGCCTACGATGCAACCTTCTGTTGAATTAGTGGTCTATGAATGTGGGGTAGAAATTTTGCAATGAGCCACTCTTGGTGTTGTTGATCTGGAATTTGGAAATTCAGTCTTCCCATTACATCCTTAAAGCGTTGATTGTAATCCCATATTGACTATGTTTGCACCTGTTTGATCTCCTTCAGTTCAGTAATATATTATGATTATGACTTCGGCTTTTTGAACTCCTTTAATAGTGATTGCTTTATTTCTTCCAAAGTCCTAGCTTGTTTGGTAGGTGTAATACCCTGTAACTTCATATACCATACTAGCGTGCGGCCCCTAAACATTGTCGCTAACTACGCAATATTCATTGCTTCGTCCTGTATGTTTTTAGCGGCCCAAATTGTATCATAGACAAACAAGTGTTGTTTCGGGTCCTCTGACCCTACTCCCTTGAATTCAGGAAGTCTAAGAGTATTATATATCCCTGCCATGTTGGTCTGTGTATTCCCTCCTCTTGGTGATGTTGGAACACTTTGAATTTGACTATGCACACTACTCCCACTATTTCGATCGATATTGTTATGTCCTCCTTGTCTCACTATGATGGCTTTCGACAAGTCTTCAAATGTTATTTCCAATTATGGTGATGCACTTGGGGTCGTGGATTCAACACATAATATTGTCTAAGTAGGAATTTCTGGCTCTTTTATTAGTGGACTGGATTGACACCCCTCTTCTCTGCCTCCTATATATGGTATCTCTACAATTTGGACTTGTGCGCAAGGCTCTTGTACTTCTATCTCACTATGTGGCTCTTCTCTCCCAACCCCAGTCTTTTTCCTTTTATACCTCCTTCCTTCGTACAACTCCCAAAATTCATAGTCTTCCTCTAGTGTACTGAATTCTTACATTCTTAGTCCCTTCCTCTTTCATTTCTCCTCCCTTTTCTCAGGTGATCCTTATGTTATCCTCCAACTCCCCTATGTGCATAAAGCTCCTTTAGTTTTCAGACTTCATTATCATCACATGTTTTTCACATAATAGCATATTTATCCATGTATTCAATGATTTCAAGAACCTTCCACGTGGGCCTTTGAAAAAAATTATTTCTACAACATTGTATGACTAAATGCAATCTACGGTGAATTCTGTAACATAGCCCCATAGTATATTATCCAACCAAAAATCAATTGCTTGAGTAGTTGGGTTAC
Source organism: Picea mariana (assembly GCA_032191745.1). NCBI lineage: Eukaryota > Viridiplantae > Streptophyta > Pinopsida > Pinales > Pinaceae > Picea > Picea mariana. Next base: position 47,507 of record JASDQU011404997.1, on the reverse strand, counting down.
TTAACAAATTTAGCTTCCTTACCAATTCTGGAGTCCAATTCTTTGGTGTTGCAGCACTATACCTCCATGTCTTCTCTACTAACCTTTCTAGCCACTTGGTCATATTTTCTAGGAATTTGCCAAAGAAAATTTGATGTCGATCTGTGAACACATACTTTTGCATCCATTTCTCGTCACTCATCTAAGGGTTCATGTTCTCTTGTCGTGCGAAGTCCCATTCTTTTCGTTCCGACCAATCTGTGATTTCTTTCTTAGTCGGTCTCCAAAACATTCCATTAGTTGTAAATTCCCAGCCCCGGCAATAGAACCATTTGTTGGTTGCTTCTTGTCTACGTAGGGGTTATGAGACCCAAGGTTCAGTTTGATCATGACCAATAAAACCCTCAAGACACTGGCCCTTTCGGTATCACCTGCTTGCACAGATGAAGTCTCACCTGAGGTATCTATTGGGGCTACAAGAACCAGGTTTTTGTAACAGTAAGGGAAAGGGAGGCTGATGCGTGAATCATTCTTCTCGATCTTAGCTTATGTATGTTCTTGATTATTACCTAAACTATTATAGCCATGCATGAACATTACAACATAACCAATCCGTAGACTAAATTTATTCTGTGAAGTATATCATCATTCATGAACGCATAAAGACAAGCAACAATACAAGACGCAATATCCTCTCTAAACTCCTTCTGTATTCATCTTCTTTCTTACTAA
>JASDQU011404997.1:31771-44816 GCA_032191745.1 Picea mariana | reverse complement strand
TTAATACTTCATGCATCCTCTGCTACCAATTCTCTAGACCAACTTCTAAATCTGATGTGCATGAACTAAAACTTCTCCAACTGAGCACACCATTTGTTGTTGCCTCGAAATAATCCTCCATTCGTGCAGTCAAATTACATAAATTTTCCATATCATTTTCTCTTACTGACTTTGTATATCTCTTCCGTTCTGATGGATCCAAGGGTACAATAACCTTTAGATCCGCAACCTTGAATATCATCTCCCTTCTTTTTAAGTTAATAATTGTTTGGTTATCAACCACCCATTCCAGACCCATTAAAGTTGGATATGGTTGACTATCATCTACGATCTCAATAACTTCAAAATATGCCATGTTGTGCACCCCATCTATGTTTACAGGTACCCTCGTTAGTCGCTCAATCGAGGCTATCTTATACTGGTTCACGAGATTTAACTGGACATGGGACCATATTAATTCAGGTTCTCCCATCATCTCCCATGTCTACTTAGGTAGTACATTCACATCCAATCCTAAGTCTAGAATAACATTATCCACATCGCATTCTCCAATCTGTGAATTAAACTTGAATTCCACGTTGGTTCTCTTCCTGTGCAGTACATGGTTTACCATTCGCTATGTGATGGGGGTGTCCCTTCCTTTTGCGCAATGATCAATCATATTGTATAACATACTAAGCACAGTTCTATCTCTCATCAATTCTACACAACTTTTTAAGAATTTGGTTAATGTACTTACTTTTGTACTTGACTTTTCAGGTACCTATGGGTCTTCTAGATGAGGTAGCAATGATGTGGATGCTTCCCCATGTGGTTCAAGTCTTTCCTTTCGTTCACTCTGATATGTCTCTTTTCCCTTCTGTGGGTTGAATGTTGGCATAGGCCCTGCTGACTTCCTTACCCATTGCTCTGTTTGATTTTCTTGATTTTCCACATCAACGCATGTGTGAGCTCCTCCACATCTAACGACTACGATTCTTGGTCCTTCACTGCATTTTTCAACTGATATCATTTTCACATTCTAATTTTGATACAGATTCTGATTTGGGTTGCCTCTAGCCTGTCATTTTTGCAACTAGTTGGGGAAATTCCTCTGTTGTGTGATCAAATGCTCTGCAATATGTGCATGTGGTACACGGGTTCTGGAAATCTCGAGCCAAGTGTCCTGTTTGATTACATTTATAACAAATAATTGGTCCTCGTCCTCCTCCACCAAAATTACCTCTACCTCAGCCTCTGCCAAAATTTTCTATGTTCCCCTGATTGAAACGTCTTTGAGTGTTATATTGTGCACCACTCCAATCCATGTCGGTATTCGGTTTTTGGATCCTTTACATATCCGATGTGTGCTCCCTTAGTAGGTTGAATGCATGACAGTCCTTTTCTTCATGTCCTACTGATTTGAAAAAATTGCAAAACAAGTTCTTTGGAGTACTCTGATATTTATGGAGTAATGGACACCCAGTGGGATGATGTCCCCATTTCTTACCGATCTCATAGTATCCTCCTCTGGCTAGTGGATTCAGTGCTCCTATTTCCAAATATTGTGCAAATGTTTGGAATTCATCCTTGTGGTGGCCTTCCGTCCTACACTTGGTACACCAAAATTTTTCTCGTGTTTCCCTTCCCTTTGTAAGCTCATCCAGTTGAATTGTTAATGTAGCTAACTATGTCTGAACTTGCGTCATTCCCCCAATGTGTCCTGTCGAAGAAAACTCTAATTTCATTGTGATTTCCAGTGCCTTGGGATGTGATGCAACCTTCTATTGAATTAGTGGTCTATGAATGTGGAGTAGAAATCCTGCACTGAGCCACTCTTGGTGTTGTTGATCTGGAATTTGGAAAGTCAATATTCCCATTACAAGTACCCTCGTTAGTCGCTCGATCGAGACTATCTTATACTGATTCACGAGATTTAACTGGACATGGGACCATATTAATTCAGGTTCTCCCATCATCTCCCATGTCTACTTAGATAGTACATTCACATCCAATCCTAAGTCTAGAATAACATTATCCACATTGTATTCCCCAATCTGTGCATTAAACTTGAATTCCCCGTTGGTTCTCTTCCTGTGCAGTACCTAGTTTACCATTCATTGTGTGATGGGGGTGTCCCTTCCTTTTGAACAATGATCAATCATATTGTATAACATACTAAGCGTAGTTCTATCTCTCATCAATTCTACACAAATTTTTAAGAATTTGGTTAATGTACTTACTTGTGTACTTGACTTTTCAGGTACCTATGGGTCTTCTAGATGAGGTAGAAATGATGTGGACGCTTCCCCATGTGGTTCAATTGTTTCCTTTCATGCACTATGATATGTCTCTTTTTCCTTCTGGGGGTTGAATGCTGGCATAGGTCCTGCTGACTTCCTTACCCATTGCTCTGTTTGATTTCCTTGATTTTCCACATCAGCATATGTGCGAGCTCCTCCACATCTAATGACTGCGATTTTTGGTCCTTCAGTGAATTTTTCAACTGATATCATTTGCACATTCTGATTCTGATGCAGATTTTGATTCGGGTTGCCTCTAGCCTGCCATTTTGAAACTAGTTGGGGAAATTCCTTTGTTGTGTGATCCATTTCTCTGCAATATGTGCATGTGGTACATGGGTTCTGGAAATATCGAGCCAAGTGTCTTGGTTGATTACATTTATAACAGATAATTGGTCCTCGTCCTCCTCCACCAAAATTACCTCTACCTTAGCCTCTACCAAAATTTTCTATATTCCCCTGATTGAAACTTCTTTGAGTGTTATACYGYGCACCACTCCCATCCGTGTCGACATTMTTTTTTTGGATCCTGTACATATYCRATGTGCGCTCCATTAGTAGGTCGAATGCATGATAGTCATTTTCTTCATGTTCTACTGATTTGAAAAAATTCCAAATTTTTTTTTTTGGAGTACTCTGATATTTCTAGAGTAATGGACACCCAGTGGGATGATGTCCCCATTTCTTACCGATCTCATAGTATCCTCCTCCGAGTAGTGGATTCGGTGCTCCTAATTCCAAATACTGCACAAATGTTGGGCATTCATCCTTGTGGTGGCCTCCCTTCCTACACTTGGTACACCAAATTTGTTCTCGTGTTTCCCTTCCTTTTGTAAGCTCAACCAGTTGAATTGTTAATGTGGCTAATTGTGTCTGAACTTGCGCCATTCCCCTAGTGTCTCCTGTCGGAGACAACTCTAATTTCATCGTGATTTCTAGGGCCTTGGACTACGATGCAACCTTCTGTTGAATTAGTGGTCTACGAATGTGGGGTAGAAATCCTGCAATGAGCCACTCTTGGTGTTGTTGATCTGGAATTTGGAAAGTCAGTATTCCCATTACATCCCTAAAGCGTTGATTGTAATCCCATATTGACTATGTTTGCACATGTTTGATCTCCTTCAGTTCAGTAATATATTATGATTATGACTTCGTCTTTTTGAACTCCTTTAATAGTGATTGCTTTATTTCGTCCAAATTCCTAGCTTGTCTGGTAGGTGTAATACCCTGTAACTTCATATACCATACTAGCGTGCGGCCCCTAAACATTGTCGCTAACTATGCAATATTCATTGCTTCGTCCTATATGTTTTTAGTGGCCCAAATTGTATCACAGACAAACAAGTGTTGTTTCGGGTCCTCTGACCCTACTCCCTTGAATTCAGGAAGTCTAAGAGTATTATCTATCCCTACCATGTTGGTCTATGTATTCCCTCCTCTTGGTGATGTTGGTACACTATGAATTTGACTATGCACACTACTCCCACTATTTCGATCAGTATTGTTATGTCCTCCTTGTCTCACTATGATGGCTTTCGACAAGTCTTCAAATGTTATTTCCAATTATGGTGATGCACTTGGGGTCGTGGATTCAACACAGAATATTGTCTAAGTAGGACTTTCTGGCTCTTTTATTACTGGACTGGATTGACACCCTTCTTCTCTGCCTCCTATATATGGTATCTCTACAGTTTGGACTTGTGCGCAAGGCTCTTGTACTTCTAGCTCACTGTGTGGCTCTTCTCTCCCAACCCCAGTCTTTTTCCTTTTATACCTCCTTCCTCCGCATAGCTCCCAAAATTCGTAGTCTTCCTCTAGTGTACTGAATTCTTACATTCTCAGTCCTTTCCTCTTTCATTTCTCCTCCCTTTTCTCAGGTGATCCTTATGTTATCCTCCAACTCCCCTATGTGCATAAAGCTCGTTTAGTTTTCAGACTTCATTATCATCACATGTTTTTCACATAATAGCATATTTATCGATGTATTCAATGATTTCAAGAACCTTCCACGTGGGCCTTTGAAAAAAATTATTTCTACAACATTGTATGACTAAATGCAATCTACGGTGAATTCTCTAACATTGCCCCATAGTATATTATCCAACCAAAAATCAATTGCTTAAGTAGTTGGGTTACTTAACAAATTTAGCTTCCTTACCAATTCTGGAGTCCAATTCTTCCGTGTTGCGGCACTAAGCCTCCATGTCTTCTCTACAAACCTTTCTAGCCACTTGGTCATATTTTCTAGGAAATTGCCAAAGAAAATTTGATGTCGATCTGTGAACACATACTTTTGCATCCATTTCTCATCACTCATCTAAGGTTTCATGTTCTCTTGTCGTGCGAAGTCCCATTCTTTTCATTCCAACCAATCTGTGATTTCTTTCTTAGTCGGTCTCCAAAACATTCCATTAGTTGTAAATTCCCAGCCCCGACAAGAGAACCATTTGTTGGTTGCTTCTTGTCTGCGCAGGGGTTATGAGACCCAAGGTTCAGTTTGATCATGACCAATAAAACCCTCAAGCCACTGGCCCTTTCGGCATCACCTGCTTGCACAGATGAAATCTCACCCGAGGTATCTATTGGGGCTGCAAGAACCAGGCTTTTGTAATAGTAAGGGAAATGGAGGTTGATGCGTGAATCATTCTTCCCGATCTTAGTTTATGTATGTTCTTGATTATTACCTAAACTATCATATCCATGCATGAACATTACAACATAACCAATCTGTAGACTAAATTTATTCTGTGAAGTATATCATCATTCATGAACGCATAAAGACAAGCAACAATACAAGACGTAATATCTTCTCTAAACTCCTTCTGTATTCATCTTCTTTCTTACTAACTGACTATTAAATTCATGATCTTTCCATAACCTCAATTCTCTTTCATGTGCACACTCTCACACTCACATATGCCTATATATCTATCTCTCAATCTCGTTACATATTTATACCCCAAAATATAGGGTTTCAAGTTATATTCTTATCTATCCCAAAATAACCCATTACAATGCATGGCATAGCCATATTTAGTTAACTGGCTATTTTCCTTCTTCTACTTCTTGTTCTTTATACATCTTTTTTGTTACCCTTCTATTTCTGGAAAGTCACACTATCATCGTTTTCGCTTCCTTTTCTCTCTCTCTTGCTTCATCCTTATGTCTTTGCGTTGTCTCCATCCTTCTACGCCCTTTCTATCTTCTGCACAAATCCTTACTTCTACATAACTCCTTCCTTCTGCACAACTCCTTCCTTCTACGCAATTCCTTCCTTCTGCACTATTTCTTTATACTTAGGTTTTTATATTCAAAAATTTGTTTGTCCAACACCATCATAATGTGGTCTTTGGTTGTAAGAAAGCCTTGACAACCATCATAACATGGTCTTTGGTTGTAAGGACCATGTCATTACATTTTTTGTTGTGTTTGTTATTTCAATGTGGGCATTAGTCTAAGGTTTGACAACAATTACAATCATAGATGATTTTAGGATGGAAATTTATCTCAAATTGTAGAAACTTTTGTGAACCTTACTAGTCCTTAATGTGCAAACTATAAAATGTGTGTCGATATTTTTGTAAAAATATTCAACCTTATAAGGATTTTATATAGTTTTTATAAAATTTGGGGTATTTCTGATGTGTGTGTGTGTATTCTATGAAATTTTGGCGAATAATTTTTAGAAAAAATGGAAATTGGAAAATATTTTTTTGGGAAAAAGCATGGAAAAATAGCCCATGGGAGATATATAACCCCTAAAATTTTATATGATTAAAATATGGTCTACGGTTTAAGGACCATGTTGTTGCTTATGTTTTTGTTGTTGGACCCAATGATTCAATGTGTGTGCATGTGCATGTATCATGCATGTATTGGGTAAAAGGCTATGACTAGTGGGTTCAACAGTCCTTGCAAAGATATTCAAAAAAAAGTAAGACCATGTCATTACTTTTGTTGTTTTCGTTGTACCCACTAATTCACCCATTGATTCAATTTTGTTTTTGTCGTTAAATCTTGTTCTCACTAATTCAACATGTGCATGTACTAGGTGAAACAATATGAAGAGTGGGTTCAACAATCCCTACAAAAATATGAAAGGATATTCAAAACATAGTACTGAATTTGTCATTTTCACCACTTGATAACAATATAACACAGAATAAAAATGAAAATACAAAATTCATTATAACATCAAATTAATTTTTCACACCTCCAATTGATTGGTCCACCTATCCCAAAGTGGACATGTGATGATTTACCCTATTCACGTGGTCATTAAAACCAACTTTAGTAAAATACCTTGAGATTTATGAGGTATATCATCCTAAAGGGAATGTTAGGATTGGATACTTGTAGATGAAAATTAACCACTTTAATAACAAAGGTTAAAGAAACATTGAACAAGATTTTTGATCTCAAGCTGGCAAGATAAAGCGCTCAAACATAATTGTGTGCTTATTGGGTCGCCTTCTTCTTTATGTAGTTTCCAAAATCTACATTGTGGGTTTTTGGATTTTTAAAAGTGGCCCTTTGTGTAAGGATTAAGAGTGATTAATGTAGTAGTGTAAGAGAGACACAACCACTCAACATGGACAAAATCATTACCCTAATGATCCACACTAATTTTGAGACCCAACAAATCACCACCATCACAATTGAAAACACACCCCTTAAGAGGATAACAACAAAAGAAGATTAGTTCACCTTTGCATGCCTTGAATAAAAGAACCTTTGCATGTCGTGAATCAAAAACCGAACCTCTACCTTCTAGAAGGGTTTCCCCATGCATGGTAACAAATAAAACTAATCAAACAATAAATGAGCTTTACACAAAAGTAGTCTTCCAAAAATTACATAGAGAGAGCATTTCAAGATATTGCTTCTAGGAAGTTAATTGACTTGCATAAAAGAGTGTAGAGAGTGAATGGAAGGGGATATTTCACATTTACCGTTGTTGTATTTGTATCATTTCTCTTGTTGTATTTGTGTCATTGTTCTTGTTGGCACTTCTAGCAAAAGAATCGGATATTACAGATATGGATGATTTTTTTCTACATGTTTAGCTATGATGGTGTCAATAATTATTATGTTCAGCTATGATGGTGCCAATAGTGATTATGTTAGTATTGATGGTTTTCATCTCGACTGTTTTAAATCAAACTCTATTAACAAGTTCAAGGAGACTCATTTATATTTAAAAAAACAATGTTTTCCCGTTTAAGGAGACTCGTCGATGTTTAACAAACAATGTTTGTTTTCCCAATTTCCTCTTAGTAACTTCTTCTTTGGTACTTTCTATTATAGAAGTGTTTTCCTCTAGACATGCCAATATGGAAGCAAGCTTGAATTTCTTAATTTTATATTTAACTTTGCTAAATACCATTAAACATAGAAACTTATACAAATTAAGATAGGCATGGTTTGATAATGGACACTAAAGGGAGGGGGCCATTATGGCGGTCAACTGATCAGGCCAACCATCATATGCACTAACCGAGGGGAATTTCTCCTCTTTCCTGGACACGAAGCGTTTAGAACATGCACAAAGTATTATAGTCTTTCTTGGGGTGTGCTCAATCATTGTAGAGAGAATCACTCTCAACATATAGGTCGTGGGGAATTTACTTGTGTAAGTGTGTATAGGGGTTTCATCTATTTCACATAGTCTAGTACACAAGCTAAACTTGTTGGAATTATAAACAGGAGGAGTGGATACTTATTATGCCAAAGTGTCATGTAACTTAGAAGCATAGAGCTTAGTTATTCATATATTAGTTATACATAGAGTGGGTTCAGGGTAAAAAGGATAGAGCTTAGTTATTCATAAATTATAGTGAACCACTGACAAATTTCAAACATGTTGCTCCTTAGCCCTGTGTAAGGAGAAACATTCAGCTTTTAGTGGGGGTACTTCAAAAACCCTGTTATCACTCTGTAAATTCCCAGAGGTTGTTGTGAGGTAAGAAGAAATATATCAGAGGTGACCTTAACTAACTACTTTGAAACTGGGAGCTAGCCCTAACAGCTTCAGAGAGGGATCTCTCTATGAGTTTTAGATTTGTTTGGACTTTCAAGATTTTAGGCTAGTTAAAAAAGAATATAACCGAGTTGTTTGTATTGTTTTTAAATGCAATGGTTGAATATCACTTACGCTTCCATTGGGCTATGGGGCCTGTCTTATAAAGATAGGGGTCAAACAGAAAAAGTCATAGATTTCTTTCACAGGGCAAGATAATGCATTTACTGGGTTCTTTAGAAATAAAGTGATGGATAACAGAAAAGATGAGGATATCAATTAAAGAAAAGAAGCAATTAAGAATTTCTTTACTATAACATCAGAAGATAAACATTTAGATATTCAAAAGTCAGAAACAGGGTATACGCGGATAAATCCTGCAACATTCGCTACTTTTAAATAATCAAATTAAGAAAACAATATGATAACTGAGAGGGATAAACTTTAAACACAGAAGAGTAAACATCACCAATAAATAACACACATGAATCCTGTGGAACATCTCTTTGTATTACTTGAAGATCTCTTGATAAAGTTACAGTATCTACAGCTTATAAAGTGTAAAGATCAACCCCCAGAACTTCAAAGTTTGAAGTATTTATAGTCAAAATTACAAACAACCCTGTCATTGATGATCAGGATGTGGCGAGAAATGAAACTAACTAACTAAATAACAGAATGAAAAAATCTAGGTAACTATTGATGATCTGTCGAATTCTTCATGTTGAATTTGGGGAAGGCCATTGGTGAGTCACCCAAAAGACTTGGACTGATCTATCTGCTGACTCAGCTTGCACACCTCATTTCCTACTCGATCAAATTACACAGTTCTTCCCATCTTAGCTGACTAGGAATGGTGACTTTGAGTAGTCTACAGTATACTTCATCTACTTCTGTGTATTTGGAAAAAGTTGGTTTGATGATGAAGATATATTTGATCTCATGTTATATACTGATGTCTGGCTGCAAAGTCTCCAGCAACGCTTTGCCCGTTATAGTGCTTTGTATCCCTGAGAACTTGGAACTATCCTTGGCCATTGTAGCCATTTTCTACTTGTAGTCTAGAAGGGTCATCAACTTGTCATTAAGAACCATTAGACTAGGAAGACCCTTTTTCTGCAAAGCCTTGATCTTACCGAAAAACCTTTGAATTCCAATGTCCATGTTCTGGACTTTTTCTTCCAATTGCAACATCAATCCTTTTTTGGTCAGAACCCTCTTGACTTCGAGAATGGTTTATGTCTTGTCTTCTATCTTCAAGTCTTCCAGTTCTTCTCTGGTTTTTGAGTTTAGGAATTTAATTATTTCATTGGCTTCAGAGGGAATTTCTCCCAACTCTCCTTTAATTTTTTCAATAACATGTCTGCTTCTTATCACTAGCTCATTTTGCTCAAACATGATCTATACCATAGGCCATATTTCATTCAAGGATTTGGAGATATCCATCCAAATATTTTCTGACCTCAGTAAGTGTCTTGCATGCCACTGTTTTCTTTCGGAGTTGCTACAATTCTTGTTTGAGATTATCTGATGTTTGCTTCTCAGTGTGGAAGCTTGTTTGGTAAGAAGTCTTGAGCTCCTGAAGGCTCTCAACCTCTTTTTTCAGTCTGTTGATCCCCGTTTCTTTTAATTTCATCTCCTCCATGGATTTTGCAAGCTTCATTTTATTTTCCAGAGATGACAGTGGGGTGGCTGAGGGAATTTCTGTTGTGGTGGTTGTTGCTACAGTACTTGTGCTGACTCCGGTGAGTGGAACTGCACTCAATGGAATGACTTCCATCGGTGTTGATTGTTCCTTCTCCTTTACCAACCTTTCCAACTCTTCTTCCATTTCCTTTAACTGTGCATTCTTCTCCATGACCAACTTGAGCATTTCATCCTTTTCTCCTTGTGTCTCAATGATCTCCTTAGCTTGTGCATCCTCTATGGGTGGCAATTTTAATTGTTTTTTCAGAGATTCTATATCACTGTTCTTCTTCTTTAACAAATCCTTTGTTCCTTTCACATTCGAGGGATCATACCCGATCTGGACTACCAATTCCTCTAGGGATTTTATCCTATTATCCTTTGCAAAAGAGGATATCTTTTCCATTTTCAACTGGGTCTGAAAATTGTTTAGAGCTACTTGTAATTTTGCAGTTGTAGAGGAAGCATGGGCCAAACTGGAGAAAACCATTTCACCAGTTAGTCTGTGCAGATCCATCTGGTCAGCTGGATGAACTTGTTTTGTATCAAACACAATGGTTGACCTTTTGTAGTCACTAATTTCTTTGGGTTGAGGTACCTGTGCCTGCACAAATGCAAGATGCATTCTTCCTTTTTCCGTGTCGAAAGTTGATAACAGTCTATGTTGGGCAGTGGATGTCTGCTTCTAGAACTGATCATAAGTTCTATTGGTTAGTGTCTGGTTTCTCTTCTTAATCAGATCATATTTTTCAAAGATGTTCATCTTTGCGGATCCCTATGGAATTTGGGTGGCCATAGTTATATTTGTCTGCTTCTTTGGAACAGAAGTAGACATTGTTTGACAGCTAACTGAAGGAATTGGTGTATCTCCTCCTTTAACCCCTTTGGCAGGCTGAATATCTTCTTCCACAGACCTGGGAATAGTATGAATAATCTTAGGATTTTTACTGTGTAACTGAAAATCCTCCGTTGATACTTCAGTGACCGAAAGAGAAATTTCTTTCCTTGGTCTATTTTCCTTTGGCACTGGTGGAGTGACAGTCTGGGAAGTCAGTACTAAGGAAGAATGTTGTTCAGTGTCTTCCAAGGCGTTCTCTTCCCAATGTGTCTGATTTACATTCTTCTCAATTTCTGGTTTAAGTGTGTGAGCATACTGAGCGCTTTTGTTTTAGGCTCTCATTTTCGCAATGATCCCACTTGGATCATATTGCCAAATAAAACTAGTGTTGAATTTCATTTCCTTTAATATCTTTTCTGCCTCTTCTCCATCGGCTCGACTATTGTAGATAAAAGGTCCTATCTTCCCCTTAATCCTCAATTTTTATTTTTTCTTCAGAGATACAAAGTGGATATCATCTTAATTTATCATCTGGCGAATATACTCCAGTGCAAATATCCGAACGGGAAGATATTTGGGTAATTTGTATGAAGCCAACTCACATTCATACACTCTAATTTTGTTGTGGTATTGATACAAGAACCGGTATCCTATCTTTGCAAGGTCCGAGAGATGTAATATTCTCTGGATCTCTTCATTTATCCTTGGCTCTGGTCTCCCACTGAGCATGCTCACTACCGGATGATAAAACATATCAATGAACTATTTGAAACTGAACTCCGTGGAGTTTCTTCTGAGAAGTGAAGTCCATTGGGTTACCGCCTCTAGTTTTTTGTCCTTGTCCATTTTATGCATCAGGAAAGAAATCCTTTCTGCTTGAAAAAAGATGAACATGTATGCCAGTATTGAGGAATAACAGAACATGCCCTCTATGGCAAATTTTGAAAACTAGTCGTGCATGTTTTCTGCCAAGAAAAAACTGTAGTCAAACTGGGTGGTGGCCTGTTCCTCAGCTGAAAAAATGGACAGGAAACATAATATAGGTTCATCCACCCATTCGTCTGAAAAGTAGCCAAGCAGGCAGCAAAGCGATGAAATAACTTGGTTCCCCCTTTCTGAGAATAGGGGAGAATGATACAGGGGGTTTTTCTTGGGGAGCTGAGCGTCCCGTGGGAGAAAAAGCTCAAAGATCTGGGCTCTTTGAGGAAAGGACAAGTTATGATATAGCTCCATTAGGATTTCAAGGTTGAAAGGAGAGGTGGATTCGGTCCTAGGTATCTGCATCATCTGATCTATGGCCTCTGGCGTGCTAAAGAAGAGGGTCTCTCTCCTGATGATGAAACAATGGCTCTCTGGTCAGGGAGGTAATGAGCTTGGCATTTGAGGGCGAATTCAGAGAAATGATGGACTCAGGAAGAGAGACATAGAGGAAGAGTTGACTCCCAAAGCCCAATTTCATTTCTCTAATCCAAGAAGGTGTCTTTAAACCATGACTGCAACTCTGCAAAATCAAATTCACACTTCGTCTCTGTGATAATATAATCCTTGTCGGCCAATGGGATCCTATCGAGATCGACAGGAGGTGGGAGGAAAGGATTTTCCTCGGCTTATGCCTTTTTGGAATTTGGTGCCATCACTGTGAAAGGTACCTACAATTCAAACAAAAATGTTAGCAGGTAATGGCTATGGCTGGGTAGATGGTTGGATCAGAGAAGGGGAAGAAATTGTTTGGTGTGTGGAGAGGGTGAAAAGTGTGTCAATGGCGGGACAGGGGTTACTTTTGAGTGAACGAGTATCCGTTGGGTGCGGGGGACAGGTCATTAGGCTAATGGGTGTGTGACATGTAATAAATTGCCAACGGATCCTTAGGAACGTGAGGAGGTAGGAGAAAGACGTATGATATCTGTACCCGAATGATGTGGAGGATGATGATTGGGGGAAAGAAGAAGGAGACATGACCTGTAACGGGTGAATGAATAAGACAGGCAGAGAGAATATTGATATGTGAAAACATGAGGTGGTGGCGGTATGTCAGAAGGGAAGATATGTGTCGCAATATATTAGCGACACGTTGGGATGGGGCCAGCCAGGAAAAACCACTCCATTCTGGACCCTCCCCTCGCCGTTAAAATCAGAATGGTCGGGGGGGTCCAGAATCTCTTATAGACCATCCATATACGTGCCTTCAGGATAACCATAGATCTGTGTGCACTTGTTAAT
>JASDQU011404997.1:14423-31721 GCA_032191745.1 Picea mariana | reverse complement strand
ATATTTTTTTGGGCAAAAGCATGGAAAAATAGCCCATGGGAGATATATAACCCCTAAAATTTTATATGATTAAAATGTGGTCTATGGTTTAAGGACCATGTTGTTGCTTATGTTTTTGTTGTTGGACCCAATGATTCAATGTGTGTGCATGTGCATGTATCATGCATGTATTGGGTAAAAGGCTATGACTAGTGGGTTCAACAGTCCTTGCAAAGATATTCAAAACAAAGTAAGACCATGTCGTTACTTTTGTTGTTTTCGTTGTACCCACTAATTCACCCATTGATTCAATTCTATTTTTGTTGTTAAATCTTGTACCCGCTAATTCAACATGTGCATGTACTAGGTGAAACAATATGAAGAGTGGGATCAACAATCCCTACAAAAATATGCAAGGATATTCAAAACATAGTACTGAATTTGTCATTTTCACCACTTGATAACAATATAACACAGAATACAAATGAAAATACAAAATTCATTATAACATCAAATTAATTTTTCGCACCTCCAATTGATTGGTCCACCTATCCCAAAGTGGACATGTGATGATTTACCCTATTCGCATGGTCATTAAAACCAACTTTAGTAAAATACCTTGAGATTTATGAGGTATATCATCCTAAAGGGAATGTTAGGATTGGATACTTGTAGATGAAAATTAACCACTTTAATAACAAAGGTTAAAGAAACATTGAACAAGATTTTTTATCTCAAGCTGGCAAGATAAAGTTCTCAAACATAATTGTGTGCTTATTGGGTCGCCTTCTTCTTTATGTAGTTTCCAAAATCTACATTGTGGGTTTGTGGATTTTTAAAAGTGGCCCTTTGTGTAAGGATTAAGAGTGATTAATGTAGTAGTGGAAGAGAGACACAACCACTCAACATGGACAACATCATTACCCTAATGATCCACACTAATTTTGAGACCCAACAAATCACCCCCATTAGAGCTGAAAACACACCCCTTGAGGGGATAACAACAAAAGAAGATTAGTTCACCTTTGCATGCCTTGAATAAAAGAACCTTTGCATGTTGTGAATCAAAAACCAAACCTCTACCTTCTAGAAGGGTTGCCCCATGCATGATAACAAATAAAACTAATCAAACAATAAACGAGCTTTACACAAAAGTGGTCTTCCAAAAATTACATAGAGAGAGCATTTCAAGATATTGCTTCTAGGAAGTTAATTGACTTGCATAAAAGAGTGTAGAGAGTGAATGGAAGGGGATATTTCATATTCACCGTTGTTGTATTTGTATCATTTCTCTTGTTGTATTTGTGTCATTTCTCTTGTTGGCACTTCTAGCAAAAGAATCGGATATTATAGATATGAATGATTTTTTTCTACATGTTTAGCTATGATGGTGTCAATAATTATTATGTTCAGTTATGATGGTGCCAATAGTGATTATGTTAGTATTGATGGTTTTCATCCCAACTGTTTTAAATCAAACTCTATTAACAAGTTCAAGGAGACTCATTTATGTTTAACAAAAGAATGTTTTCCCATTAAGGAGACTCGTCAATGTTTAACAAACAATGTTTGTTTTCCCAATTTCCTCTCAGTAACTTCTTCTTTGGTACTTTCTATTATAGAAGTGTTTTCCTCTAGACATGTCAATATAAAAGCAAGCTTGAATTTCTTAATTTTATATTTAACTTTTTTAAATACCATTAAACATAGAAACTTATACAAATTAAGATAGGCATGGTTTGATAATGGACACTAAAGGGAGGGGCCCATTATGGCAGCCAACTGATCACGCCAACCATCATATGCACTAACCGAGGGGAATTTCTCTTCTTTCCTAGACATGAAGCATTTAGAACATGCACAGAGTATTATAGTATTTCTTGGGGTGTGCTCAATCACTGTAGAGAGAATCACTCTCAACATATAGGTCGTGGGGAATTTACTTGTGTAAGTGTGTATAGGGGTTTCATCTATTTCA
The DNA here is from genome assembly GCA_032191745.1 of Picea mariana. Classification (NCBI taxonomy): domain Eukaryota; kingdom Viridiplantae; phylum Streptophyta; class Pinopsida; order Pinales; family Pinaceae; genus Picea; species Picea mariana. Next base: position 29,764 of record JASDQU011404997.1, on the reverse strand, counting down.
CATAGTCTAGTACACAAGCTAAACTTGGAATTATAAATAGGAGGAGTGGGTACTTATTATGCTAAAGTGTCATGTAACTTAGAAGCATAGAGCTTAGTTATTCATATATTAGTTATACATAGAGTGGGTTCATGGTAAAAAGGATAGAGCTTAGTTATTCATAACTTATAGTGAACCATTGACACATTTCAAACATGTTGCTCCTTAGCCCTGTGTAAGGAGAAACATTCATCTTTTAGTGGGGGTACTTCAAAAACCCTGTTATCACTCTGTAAATTCCCAGAGGTTTTTGTGAGGTAAGAAGAAATATATCAGAGGTGACCTTAACCAACCACTTTGAAACTGGGAGCTAGCCCTAACAGCTTCAGAGAGGGATCTCTCTATGAGTTTTAGATTTGTTTGGACTTTCAAGATTTTAGGCTAGTTAAAAAAGAATATAACCGAGTTGTTTGTATTTTTTTTAAATGCAATGGTTGAATATCACTTACGCTTCCATTGGGATATGGGGTCTGTCTTATAAAGATAGGGGTCAAATAGAAAAAGTCATAAATTTCTTTCACAGGGAAAGATAATGCATTTACTGGGTTCTTTAGCAATAAAGTGATGGATAACAGAAAAGATGAGGATATCAATTAAAGAAAAGAAGCAATTAATAATTTATTTACTATAACATCAGAAGATAAACATTTACATATTCAAAAGTCGGAAACAGGGTATACGCGGATAAATCCTGCAACATTCACTACTTTTAAATAATCAAATTAAGAAAATAATATGATAACTGAGAGGGATAAACTTTAAACACAAAAGAGTAAACATCACCAATAAATAACACGCAGGAATCCTGTGGAACATCTCTTTGTATTACTTGAATATCTCTTGATAAAGTTACAGTATATACAGCTTATAGAGCATAAAGATCAACCCCCAGAACTTCAAAGTTTGAAGTATTCATAATCAAAATTACAANGGTAACTGTTGATGATCTATCGAATTCTTCATGTTGAATTTGGGGAAGGTCATTGGTGAGTCACCCAAAAGACTTGGACTGATCTATCTGCTGACTCAGCTTGCACACCTCATTTCCTACTCGACAAAATTACACAATTCTTCCCATCTTAGCTGACTAGGAATGGTGACTTTGAGTAGTCTACAGTATACTTCATCTACTTCTGTGTATTTGGCAAAAGTTGGTTTGATTATGAAGATATATTTGATCTCATGTTGTATACTGATGTCTGGCTACAAAGTCTCTAGCAACACTTTGCCCGTTATAGTGCTTTGTATCCCTGAGAACTTGGAACTATCCTTGGCCATTGTAGCCATTTTCTGCTTGTAGTCTAGAAGGGTCATCAACTTGTCATTAAGAACCATTAGACTAGGAAGACCCTTTTTCTGCAAAGCCTTGATCTTACCGAAAAACCTTTGAATTCCAATGTCCATGTTCTGGACTTTTTCTTCCAATTGCAACATCAATCCTTTTTTGGTCAGAACCCTCTTGACTTCGAGAATGGTTTATGTCTTGTCTTCGATCTTCAAGTCTTCTAGTTCTTCTCTGGTTTTTGAGTTCAGGAATTTAATTATTTCATTGGCTTCAGAGGGCATTTCTCCAAACTCTCCTTTAATTTTTTCAATAACCTGTCTACTTCTTATCACTAGCTCATTTTGCTCAAACATGATCTATACCATAGGCCATATTTCATTCAAGGATTTGGAGATATCCATCCAAATATTTTCTGACCTCAGCAAGTGTCTTTCCTGCCACTGTTTTCTTTCGAAGTTGTTGCAATTCTTGTTTGAGATTATCTGATGTTTGCTTCTCAGTGTGGAAGCTTGTCTGGTAAGAAGTCTTGAGCTCCTAAAGACTCTCAACGTCCTTTTTCAGTCCGTTGATCCCTGTTTCTTGTAATTTCATCTCCTCCATGGATTTTGCAAGCTCCATTTTCTTTTCCAGAGATGATAGTGGGGTGGCTGAGGGAATTTTTGTTGTGGTGGTTGTTGCTACAGTAGTTGTGCTGACTCCGGTGAGTGGAAATACACTCAATGGAATGACTTCCATCGATGTTGATTATTCCTTCTCCTTTACCAACCTTTCCCACTCTTCTTCCATTTCCTTTAACTATGCATTCTACTCCATGATCAACTTGAGCATTTCATCCTTTTCTCCTTGTGTCTCAGCGATCTCCTTAGCCAGTGCACCCTCTGTGGGTGGCAATTTTAATTGTTTTCTCAGAGATTCTATATCACCGTTCTTCTTCTTTAACAAATCCTTTGTTCCTTTCACATTCGAGGGATCATAGTCGATCTTGACTACCAATTCCTCTAGGTATTTTATCCTATTATCCTTTGCAAAAGAGGATATCTTTTCCAGTTTCAACTGGGTCTGAAAATTGTTTAGAGCTACTTGTAATTTTGCAGTTGTAGAGGAAGCATGGGCCAAAGTGGAGAAAACCATTTCACCAGTCTCTCTGTGCAGATCCATTTGGACAGCTGGATGAACTTGTTTTGTATCAAACACAATGGTTGACCTTTTGTAGTCACTAATTTCTTTGGGTTGAGGTACCTGTGCCTGCAGAATTGCAAGATGCATTCTTCCTTTTTCCGTGTCGAAAGTTGATAACAGTCTGTGTTGGGCAGTGGATGTCTGCTTCTAGAACTGATCATAAGTGCTATTGGTCAGTGTCTGGTTTCTCTTCTTAATTAGATCATATTTTTCAAAGATGTTCAGCTTTGCGGATCCCTGTGGAATTTGGGTGGCCATAGTTATATCAGTCTGCTTCTTTGGAACATAAGTAGACATTGTTTGATAGCTAACTGAAGGAATTGGTGTATCTCCTCCTTTAACCCCTTTGGCAATCTAAATATCTTCTTCCACAGACCTGGGAATAGTATGAATAATCTTAGGCTTTTTACTGTGTAACTGAAACTCCTCCGCTGATACTTCGGTGACCGAAAGAGAAATTTCTTTCATTGGTCTTTTTTAATTTGGCACTGGTGGAGTGACAGTCTGGGAAGTCAATACTAAGGAAGAATGTTGTTCAGTGTCTTCCAATGCATTCTCTTCCCAATGTGTCTGATTTACATACTTCTCAATTTCTGGTTTAAGTGTGTGAGCATACTGAGCGCTTTTGTTTTAGGCTCTCATTTTCGCGATGATCCCACTCGGATCATATTGCCAAATAAAACTACTATTGAATTTCATTTCCTTTAATATCTTTTCTGCCTCTTCTCCATCGGCTCGACTATTGCAGACAAAAGGTCCTATCTTCCCCTTAATCCTCGATTGTTGTTTTTTCTTTAGAAATACAAAGTGGATATCATTTAAATTTATCATATGGTGAAGATACTCCAGTGCAAATATCCGAACAGGCAGATATTTGGGTAATTTGTATGAAGCCAACTCACATCCATACACTCTAATTTATGTGTGGTATTGATACAGGAACCAGTATCTTATCTTTGCAAGGTCCAAGAGATGTAATATTCTCTGGATCTCTTCATTTATCCTTGGCTCTGGTCTCCCACTGAGCATGCTCACCACCAGATAATAAAACATATCAATGAATTGTTTGAAACTGAACTACGTGGAGTTTCTTCTGAGAAGTGAAGTCCATTGGGTTACCGCCTATGGTTTCTTGTCCTTTTCCATTTTATGCATCAGGAAAGAAAGCCTTTCTTCTTGAAAAAAAATGAACATGTATGCCAGTATTGAGGAATAATAGAACATGGCCTCTGTGGCGAATTTTGAAAACTAGTCGTGCATGTTTTCTGCCAAGAAAAAACTGTAGTCAAACTAGGTGGTGGCCTGTTCCTCAGCTGAAAAAATGGACAGGAAACATAATATAGGTTCATCCACCCATTTGTCTAAAAAGTAGCTAAGTAGGCAGCAAAGCGATGAAATAACTTGGTTCCCCCTTTCTGAGAACAGAGAAGAATGATACGGGGGGGTTTTCTTGAGGAGTTAAGTGTCCCGTGGGAGAAAAAGCTCAAAGATATGGGCTCTTTGAGGAAAGGACAAGTTTTGATATAGCTCCATTAGGATTTCAAGGTTGAAAGGAGAGGCAGATTCGGTCCTGGGTATCTGCATCATTTGATCTATGGCCTATGGCATGATAAAGAAGTGGGTCTCTCTCCTGATGATGAAACAATGGCTCTCTGGTCGGGGAGGTAATAAGCCTGGAATTTGAGGGAGAATTCAGGGAAATGATGGACTCGGGGAAAGAGATATAGAGGAAGATTTGACTCCCAAATCCCAATTTCATTTCTCTAATCCAAGAAGGTGTCTTTAAACCATGACTGCAACTCTGCAAAATCGAATTCACACTTCGTCTCTGAGATAATATAATCCTTGTCGGCCAATGAGATCCTGTCGAGATCGATAGGAGGTGGGAGGAAAGGATTTTCCTCGGATTATGCCTTTTTGGAATTTGGCGCCATCACTCTGAAAGGCACCTACAATTCAAACAAAAATGTTAGCGGGTAATGGCTATGGCTGGGTAGATAGTTGGTTCAGAGAAGGGGAAGAAATTGTCTGGTGTGCGGAGAGGGTGAAAAGTGTGTCAATGTCGGGACAAGGGTTACTTTTGAGTGAACGGGTATCTGTTGGGTGTGGGGGACAGGTCATTAGGCTAAAGGGTGTGTGGCATGTAATAAATTTCCAACGGATCCTTAGGAATGTGAGGAGGCAAGAGAAAGATGTATGATATGTGTACCCGAATGACGTGGAGGATGATGATTGAGGGAAAGAAGAAGGAGACATGACCTGTAACGGGTGAACGAATAAGACAGGCGGAGAGGATATTGAGATGTGACAACATGAGGTGGTGGCGGTATGTCATAAGGGAAGATATGTGTCGCAATATATTAGTGACACGTTGGGTTGGGGCCAGCCAGGAAAAACCACTCCATTCCGGACCCTCCCCCCACCGTTAAAATCATAATGGTCGAGGGGGTCCATAATCTCTTATAGATCATCCATATGCATGCCTTGAGGATAACTATAGGTCTATGTGCACTTGTTAATTCCCATTCTGACCCCCCCCCCACCGTTAAAGGCAGAACGATCAGGGAGGTCCAAAACTTCTTCTCGACCGTAGATCCAGGTGCCAATACCTCAGCCATAGATCTATGTGCACTTTTTAATCAGTAAGTGTGAAATCATATATGCAGCGGAGACTTAGGCTTAGTACTTTTTGTGGGTTTCCCTCAGCTTTCCCTACTTTTTGTCACCATGGGGGTTAGGCAAAACACTCCCAAACATCAAAGATATGAATATACATCGATAATCATGCATGTTTTATTGAAAAAAAACTGACTAACCTATGCTCTAACCTACTCACCTATGACATTTAGCCCAGCTTAAACTGTTGGACTAAGAAATTATTTTGTCCTAAGGTTATTTGACCAATATTAGGTTGTTTGATCAAATTTATTTCACTAGCTAACCTATTCACTTGGTTAAGATTAAACAGTTTAGCCAAGCTCATTCAATAATCCTATCAACATCAATTTAAAGGACTTGGCCATGTTTAAACTGTATGGACCAAGTCATTGTTATTGCACGGGGCTTTATTCAATTTCTTTTGTGCCCTCTTTTCTTTCTTTTTCTTTTCTCTTTCTTTTCTTTTTCTTTTCTTTCTTTTTATTTATTTTTATTTCTTTTTCTTTTCTCTTTCTTTTCTTTTCTTTTCAAATCATTTATAGAATGGAAAATTATTTGTAAATCAAACAGACTTAAAGGAATAAATCTTAATCACCAGTTGATCCTATAAATTATAGGGTTATAACAGCGGCTCCAGCTGGGGATGGTACTCTCCTTGTGAAGTGCCAAGAATCCTGCTCCCTGGTGTCTTGAAAGATCTCTCCAGAGTTTCTTCTGCTATTTGATTTGATTTATTTTGAAAGTTTTGATGACATATCAAGTGGCTCATGGCCTTCGGTGCGGGCTTCAACCACCTGGTCAATGTTATCCATTTCAAAAATGAAAGTAAAAGAAAAAATGGTTTATACAATGGAAGTGGGTGACATAGCCTTTACTGGGGAATTGAGTAATGCTTCAACATCCTACCATTCACAGGTCCACCTGGCAGGTGTGTCCCATCACTGTTGTTGAGTAAAAAAGTGTTATTTCCTCTAAATGCCTGAATCATGTAAGGACCTATCCATAGGCTGTCGAACTTGCCATGTTTTCCCTTATCTTCATTTCTAGCATCCCACCTCAAAACCAAATAACCTAACTCAAAAACATCTTCTTTAGTTCTTTTGTCAAATATCTTTTTGATGTTTTCCTGGACGACCTGAGTTTTGCTGTATACTTCTTCTCTAGACTATTGCAAATGTATCATCTGGTTTATTCTTCTTTGGGAATCATTCGGCTCAGCTTGCATCTCCTGTAATAGTTTCATGATAGGAACCCCCAAAGAGGTAGGGAACACCAGTTCGGTGCCATAGACCAACTGGTATGGAGACATACCAATTGACCTCTTAGTGGTCAGCCTGTCAGCCCAAAGTGTGAAGACCAGCTTGAGGTGCTAGGACTTCTTGTTTTCTTCTAGTGTTTTCTTAATGATGTTCACCAGGGTTTTAATGGAGGACTTTGCCAACCCATTTCCCTGAGGGCAATAAGTTGTGGAGTGTCCCAAGGTGATGTGATACTGGCTACAAAAATCTATGAGTTTTTTGGATTGAAATGCAGTTGCATTGTTAGTTATGATTTTTTTGGGACATCCAAAATGAGACAAAATATTGTTTTCCAGGAATTTAATGATGACAGAGTCAGTAGCTTGCCTGCTTGGTACCACTTCGATCCATTTTTTGAAATAGTCTGTGGCAGTGAGAATCCATTTTTGTTGGCCCAAAGAAGGAGGGTGTATCTCTCTAATGAAGTCCAAACCCCATTGCTAGAAAGGAGCTTCAACTGAGATGGGTTTCAGTGGTAAAGGCAGGAGCTTCTTCTTACCTTCAAACACTTGACATTGGTGGCATGAAGTGACTCTCTGATGTGCTTCAACAAACAATGTAGGCCAGTTAAACCCATCTCTAAGGATCTTATTGGTTGTAGTCTTCCAACTCAGATGACCACCACAGTCTCTTGTATGGAAACCTTGCAAAATATTGTCAGTTTCATCTTTCAAAAGGCAATTTAACAAAATACCTCCAGGATCTTTCCAATAAAGATTACCTTCTAGAATACAAAATTTCAATGCTTTCAACTTCAAAAACCTAGCTTTAGTTTTAGTAGGACCATGGGCAGCTTGTCAATTAAGCAGGACAAATATTAGGCCTGCGTACCATGGAGAGTTTAGGAATACCTCTTTCACGTTTGGAGTCGCCTGCTCTCCCTGCTCATCAACTGCAGCCAAGAAATTAATATCTAAAGCATGGAAATTAGATTCAGCCATTAATTTTGCTAGACCCTGACCTTTGATCAGTTTAGTAAGCTTAATCTCTATATCGTATTTCAGAATGATAGTAATCCATTTTCCTCTTCTGTCGTTTGGATTATCTTGAGTTAAAATATCTTTTACTACTGCATTCAGAACATAAGCAATTGTGTGAGAATGGAGTATGTAAACTCTAAACTCCTTTATGGCTTTTACTAGAGCAAAAGCTTGCTTCTCCATTATTTTGTAATTCAATGCAGCATCTCTTAAGGATTTGTTGAAAAAGGCTATGGGTTGTTCATACCCCTCATTGTTTTTCTGTAGTAGTACTACTGCAATGGTGTGTTCAGATGCAAAAGAGAAAAGGTAAAAGTCTTTGGTGAAATCAGGACTGATCAAGACTGGAGCTTGTGTAAGTGCATGCTTAACCTGTTCAAATGACTGCTTGGATTCTATGTTCCATTTTATTTTTGTGACTCTTTTCAACATGTTTGTGATGTTCCTGAGAAGCTCATCCAGGTTGGGTATGAATCTTCTCAGGAAGTTTATTTTTCCAATGAAGGATTGTAACTCCTTGATGTTCCTTGGGTGTTCCAGTTTTTGAATGGCCTCTATTCTGCTGGGATCTATTTTAATTCCATCCTTAGAGATTATGTGTCCCAATATCTCACCTTCCTCTAATCCGAAGAGGCTTTTATTGGGATTCAGAGATATTCCAAATTTCCTACACTTCTCAAACACTCGTCTGAGATGCTTTAAATGTTCATCGTCGGATTGAGAGTAAACTGTCACATTGTCCAGATAAACGACTATAAATCTGTTGAGCTCATCCACAAAAGCAATGTCCATCTCTCTCTGGAAAGTGGCACCAACGTTCATCAAACCGAAGGGCATCTTCACATCCATGAAGGTTCCCCAGGGCGTGGTAAAAGTTGTTTTCTCCTGATCATCTGGGTGAACAAGAACCTGGTTATAACCTAAGAACCCATCCAGTAGAGAAATTATGCTAGCCCCAACTACCTTCTATAGGATGTGGTCAATTTTAGGTAAAGGGTAATTGTCTTTTAGAGAGACCTTGTTCAAGTTTCGGAAATCAATGCATAGCCTAATTTCACCAGTTTTCTTTCTGGTAGGAACCAGATTAGAAACCCATTTGGAAAATCTCAAGGGGACTATAATCTTTGCATCATACATCTTTTTGATTTCTTTCTCTATCAGGGGAAGCAACTTCGGATTAATTCTCCTAAGTTTCTATCTGAAATGTTTGTGTTCTTCTTTTATAGGAATCCGATGTTGTATGATGCTTGTGTCATAGGATTTTAAGTACTCATAGCCCCAAGAAAAAACATCTATATATTCCTTAAAAAGTTCAATGTATTTTCTATTTTTCTCTGGTGGCAGAGATTTAGATAGTTTTATCATCTTGGGTTTTTCTTCTGTTCCTATGTTGCACTGTTCAACCTCTTTACCACTAGCTTCAATTTTTGGTTTTTTGGCTACATCGCTAAAATCGAACAAGTCTTCCAATGGAACTAAACCTCTAGGTAACACATTATTTTTCAGCTGTAGTATATCAGAATCTACATCATTTTCATTGAATTCTTTAGCATCTATTTTATTTACACTACCATTCTCAAAAACAGATTTATTTACAAATTTGTCATCATTTTCCGAGTCTATGTTTATGCATTCGAAATCATTCTTACATTGCATAAAATCTTCGATTTAATCGTCATTTCCAAATACCTTCCAATATCTGATGTTGTCAGGGACGGTTGGTCTGCACTTCACCTCCATTGTGTACTTGTGAGTGGAACAAAAAGGGATTTTACAGGTAGTTGCTAACGTAGCCAGCCCATATGCAAGTATATTTTGTCCCCTAGGAATGACCTGCAAGTCAATCTCAGTAAAACATTGAAGAGCATCTAAAACGACATTCCTATAGGCTCTAAGTCTGGGATGTTTTGTTACTTTGATTTGCTTGATAACCAGTTCATAATCACCCCTTACCATTATCTGCGTGGCGCCAACTTTCTTTAATAATTTCAGGCCGATCATCAAAGCCTCGTACTAAGCTATGTTGTTAGTACATTGGAAGTTCAGTTTGTAGGAATGATTCTTGGAATACTTTGACCTGTGGTTATGCAACCAAACTCCGGCTCCAGCTCCTTCTTTACTCACAACACCATCGAAGTCCATGATCCAGAAGTCTACTGGCAACTCCTCCTTCTCTTCAATCATGGGGTCTCTTACTTCGACAACTTCTTTATCATCCTTCAGATCATGTGAATCATCCTCCAATTGTGCGATTTTTTCTTCAAAGTCACCATCATTGTATAGAATAAAAGAGTCCAAATCAGAGTCTGTGGAGTATAGTGGGTAATTGAGTGGATTTTCCTGGCTACTGACCATATACTTCATTAGTGTTTCCCTGTAAAGTCTTCTCTGTTGTCCGAAAACCGGAATGGTGGCATAAGACATATCTAGCTGTAGGGTTCCTCTCAATTTAGCTCCCCAGGACCTTGATAGAAACATACCATACTTGGGGGAAATATCTGCAACTACGATATCCATCACCATACTTTTCGCTGGGATTTGAGCCAAGGTGATGCATAAGTCTTTAATCAAGCCTATACATTTGACTTTGCTGGAGTCGAAAGAATGCAAATCTTTGTAGGGTCTGGTGACTTCGAGTCCCAACGTTTCCATCATGGCTTTGGGCATTAGGTTGTGAGAGGCACTGGAATCCAGCATAGCATTGTGTAATATCAAATCATGGATGTTTAGGTTAATGTAAAAAGGGGTCACGACACCATTATCAGTTTGACTGTCAACTTCAAGACCAAACAGGAGCCCAGGTTGATCATCGGCAAGGTTTACTGTGTCCGAGTGGTGTACAGATCCAACATTCAAGGCTTTGGTACCTATCTCAGGTTCAATGCTTAAATATTTTATCACTTGAGACCTGTAAGTGTTCTTGTTCATCATCTCGAAGAGGGGAATGGGAATATTTAGTTTTTCTATTTCTCCTTCAAGGCTGAAAGGAGCGGTGATTTTGTTTAAGGTCTATACTTCTGATTTATCGGTAGAATCTCTGTGGCCAGGTGCACCTGTTTGAATGGTTGATGAAACTTTAGTCTGACTTGTTCTTTTAAGAATTTATGGAGTTTTTTTCACAGGAGATTCAACATCATTTCGCCCAGGGACTTTCTTCGGAGGGTTTTCTGAGGTTTTCTTAGTTTCAACAGCCTTCTTCGGAGAGTTCTTATTTTCCTTCTTGCTTCTCAAGTTATACTGCTTGTGAACCTCCATTATAGAATTCTCAAAGGCTTGATGTTCTGTTTTCTCAGCTTCCTCATTTACCTCTATTTTTGAAAGGAGAAAGATTTTGTGCTCTTCCTGGGTGACAAAAATGGATTCATGATCGTGATCATAATCACCCATTAGGTTTATATGAGTGTCATCAAACTTCGCAATTACTTCCTCCCCGTCATCGGCATAATTTTCCTGGAGAGGTGGTCTAATCTGTTGATCAATTCCCCTTTGTTCCCTTTGATCTCTAGGATCTCTCTGCCGGATCTGAGGTGGATTTCTTCTGAAGTTTGGGTTTCTAATTTGAGGGGAAGCTTGGTTCTCCCTAGGTGGGTTCCTGTCAGTTATGGTGATTCTCTCCATCATTTTATCCATTGCTTTGGCGAGAGAATATAATTTGGCATCTGATGAAGAAGTAGAAGGTTCTTCTTTGATGGTGACCCTCTTTTTTGTTCTCTTCCTGGCCCTTCTGGCCAAAAGATTTGCTTCCACACTAACGACACTTATTTGCATGTCTTCCAGATTTGTTGTGTTTCTTTCTCTCAACTGATATGACATGTCAGTGTCAAATCCATCAGGGAATTTATTAATTCCAAACCTTGTGGTGGTTTCATATCAGCAGGGATAGCATTGTATAGATTGTTGAAATGAGTGCAGTAATCTTGCACTGTCTCTCCTTGGTTCCTTCTTATGTTCTCATACTCTGACAGAATCTGGAGAGGATTTTTCTTTACCTCCCACCTGTCAAGGAAGGTTCGATGAAAGATAGCAATATCGGTAATAGTATCATCACGTAAGGTTTTGAACCACTTTTTAACCTCTCCAGTCAGAATTTGTGCAAATAATCTCATCTGCACATCGGCTTCATCTACTTCCTGCAGATCAAAATAATAGTTCATTTTGTCAACATGTTGTTGTGCATTCAGGGGACCAATACTATCAAACTGAGGGATTCTGGTTTGATAATATTGAGGCATGTCATGTAAAGGAGCAACCAATACCAATGGAACATATCTTGCTGCCATGATTGGTGGAGGAGGCTGAACAACAACCCATGTGACAGGAGAGGTAGTAACTGAGGCTATAGAAGATGAAGGGCTTGAAGGAATGGAGTGACCTCGTTTAGGTTTAGCAGAAACTACAGCAATAGTTATAACAAGAAGTTCGACGAACTGTTGAAGATGGAGTTTGTCTAAGGCTTGACCAAGATTCACAACTAGGTCTTCAAACTTATCAGTCTCAGGGTGAAAACGTTGATCAACTTCAGCTCTAGGAGAGAGTATTTCAAGGGTCCTAGGCTAAAAAACAGTTTGATCTAAAACCGTTTTACTGAAAAAACTGTCATATTTTGTCGAAAAGATTTGGTTGAAAGGATATATCAGACTCAAGGTCTGGATGAACAACTAACTTCTTTGGGATGGAAAGGGACTTTAGCAGTGGGTTGTTACCCCTTGAAATCTCTGCAGTATTTTTCTTCTTGAGTAATCTTTGGGGATTATCTATTGCTATTGCAGGTTCTTGGTCAGGATGAGATCTAGTAAAAATTCTTTTGGGAGCTAGAACTGTTGATTTTCTTTTTCTTTTTTTTGGAGATTTTAATTATTATAAACAAACTTTAACAACCTATGAACATTATTTCTAGATAATATTTAGCATTTGTGATTCTTTCAGAAATAAAGTTCTCTTTGTCTAGGGGGAAGAAATCAAGGGGTGGAAAGTTTGTTTCAATTCGTTCCCCAGTATGGTCACCATTTATGTTATCACTCTGTAAATTCCCAGAGGTTGTTGTGAGGTAAGAAAAAATCTATCAAAGGTAATTTTTGTTGTGGTGGTTGTTGCTACAATAGCTATGTTGACTCCGGTGAGTGGAACTGCACTCAATGGAATGAATTCCATTGGTGTTGATTGTTCATTCTCCTTTACCAACCTTTCCAACTCTTCTTCCAATTCCTTTAACTGTGCATTCTGCTCCATGATCAACTTGAGCATTTCATCCTTTTCTCCTTGTGTCTCAGCGATCTCCTTAGCTTGTGCATCCTCTGTGGGTGGAAATTTTAATTGTTTTCTCCGAGATGCTATATCAGCGTCCTTCTTCTTTATCAACTCCTCTGATCCTTTCACATTCGAGGGATCATACCCGATCTTGACTACCAATTCCTCTAGGGATTTTATCCTATTATCCTTTGCAAAAGAGGATAGCTTTTCCAATTTCAACTGGGTCTCAACATTGTTTAGAGCTACTTGTAATTTTGCAGCTATAGAGGAAACATGGGCCAAAGTGGAGAAAACCATTTCACCAGCCTGTCTGTGCAGATCCATTTGGTCAGTTGGATGAACTTGTTTTGTATCAAACACAAGGGTTGACCTTTTGTAGTCACTAATTTCTTTGGGTTGAGATACCTGTGTCTGCATAAATGCAATATTCAGTCTTCCTTTTTCCATGTCGAAAGCTGATAATAGTATGTGTTGGGCAGTGGATGTCTGCTTCCAGAACTAAGCATAAGTGCTATTGGTTAGTGTCTATTTTCTCTTCTTAATCAGATCATATTTTTCAAAGATGTTCAGCTTTGCGGATCCCTGTGGAATTTGGGTGGCCATATTTATATCAGTCTGCTTGTTTGGAACAGAATTAGACATTGGTTGACAGCTAACTGAAGGAATTGGTGTATCTCCTCCTTTAACCCTTTGGCAGGTTGAATATCTTCTTCCACTGACCTGGGAATAGTATGAATGATCTTAGGCTTTTTACTGTGTAACTGAAACTCCTCCGCTGATACTTCGGTGACTAAAAGAGAAATTTATTTCCTTGGTCTTTTTTCCTTTGGAAGTGGTGGAGTGACAATCTGGGAAGTCAGTACTAAGGAAGAATGTTGTTCAGTGTCTTCCAAGGTGTTCTCTTCCCACTATGTCTGATTTACATACTTCTCAATTTTTGGTTTAAGTGTGTGAGCATACTGAACTCTTTTTTTTTTGGCTCTCATTTCCATGATGATCCCACTGGGATCATATTACCAAATAAAACTAGTGTTGAATTTCATTTCCTTTAATATCCTTTATGCCTTTTCTCCAGTGGCTCAAGTATTGCAGATAAAAGGTCCTATCTGCCCCTTAATCCCCAGTTGTTGTTTTTTATTCAGAGATACAAAGTGGATATCATCTGAATTTATCATCTGGTGAATATACTCCAGTGCAAATATCTGAACGGGAAGATATTTGGGTAATTTGTATGGAGCCAACTCACATTCATACACTCTGATTTATGTGTGGTATTGATACAAGAACCAGTCTCCTATCTTTGCAAGGTCCGAGAGTTGTAAGATTCTCTGGATCTCTTCATTTATCCTTGGCTTCGGTCTCCCACTGAGCATGCTCACCACCGGATGATAAAACATATCAATGAACTGTTTGAAACTGAACTCCATGGAGTTTCTTCTAAGAAGTGAAGTCCATTGGGTTACCGCCTGTGGTTTCCCATCCTTGTCCATTTTCTACATCAGGAAAGAAAACCTTTCTGCTTGAAAAAATATGAACATGTATGCCAGTATTGAGGAATACCAGAACATTCCCTCTATGGTGAATTTTGAAAACTGGTCGTGGATCTTTTCTGCCAAGAAAAAAGTATAGTCAAACTAGGTGGTGGCCTGTTCCTCAGCCGAAAAAATGGATAGGAAACCTAATATAGGTTCATCCACCCATTCATCTGAGAAGTAGCCAAGCATGCAGCAAAGCGATGAAATAACTTGGTTCCCCCTTTCTGAGAACAGGGAAGAATGATACGGGGGAATTTTCTTAGGGAGCTGAGCATCCTGTGGGAGAAAAAGCTCGAAGATCTAGGCTCTTTAAAGAAAGGAAAAGTTCTGATATAGATCCGTTAGGATTTCAAGGTTGAAAGGAGAGGCATATTTGGTCCTGGGTATCTACATCATCGGATCTATGGCCTCTAGCGTGATAAATAACAGGGTCTCTCCTGATGATGAAACTATGGCTCTCTGATCGAGGAGGTAATGAGCCTAGCATTTGAGGGCGAATTCAGGGAAATCATGGTCTTGGGGAAAGAGATATAGAGGAAGATTTGACTCCCATAGTCCAATTTCATCGCTTTGATCTAAGAAGGTGTCTTTAAACCATGACTTCAACTCTGCGAAATGGAATTCACACTTCGTCTCTGAGATAAGATAATCCTTGTTGGCCAATGGGATCCTGTCGAGATCGAAAGGAGGTAGGAGGAAAGGATTTTCCTCGAATTATTCCTTTTTGGACTTTAGTGCCATCACTGTGAAAGGTATCTACAATTCAAACAAAAATGTTAGCGGGTAATGGCTATGGCTGGATTAAAGAAGGGGAAGAAATTGTCTGGTGTGCGGAGAGGGTGAAAAGTGTGTCAATGGAGGGACAGGGGTTACTTTTGAGTGAACGGGTATCCGTTGGGCGCAGGGGAGAGGTCATTAGGCTAATGGGTGTGTGTCCTATAACAAATTGCCAATGTATCCTTAGGAACGTGAGGAGGTAGGAGAAAGACACATGACGTGTGTACTCGAATGACGTGGAGGATGATGATTGGGGGAAAGAAGAAAGAGACATGACATGTAATGGGTGAACGGATAAGACAGGTGGAGAGGATATTGAGATGTGACAACATGAGGTGGT
>JASDQU011404996.1:42576-67607 GCA_032191745.1 Picea mariana | reverse complement strand
CCCTAGGATCATGGTTGGACTAGGGATTCGAATCCAACTGCTTTCCAAGAATGAAAAGATGCTTCCCCCGTTCATCTCAACAACTTAACAACCACCTAGGATAGGTAGCACTCCCTCAAAAGAGCCATCAGAGCGTTGTAGCGCTCCCTAGTCAGCTTTAGGGGGCGCCAGTGCTCTCAGAATCTATAACGCTCCCTCAAAAGGGGAAGGGGAGCGTTATAACGCTCCCTGACAGTGTATGGGGGAGCGTCGGCGCTCCGAGGTAGTGTAAGGGGGAGCACTCCTCTCCAAAACTCAGTTTTTTGGGTGCTTTCAGATGGCAAAAGGTTGTTTGACTTCAGTAGATCAGTTCTCCTCCTTCAAATCAGTCATGTGAGATGTTATAAGTGTCTCCTTAGTGTCGTTGATATGGCAGTATGTCTGAACATCCTTTGCGACGCTAGTGACCAACTTGCAACACTTGTGAAAGTTGTGGGGAAGATGCGACACTTACAACACTTGAGAGGGACAATGCGACACTTATCCAGCTGAGCAATTTTGACGTGTAACACATGGTTAAAGAAAATAAAGTGTTGTTGATGAAGATGGAAACTTTGAAGAATGTTGTAGATTCATTAACAAGATCTGTGAGCACTAAGAAATTCTATTGGTGTAGAGGATCCATGGGCATTGTTTCCTTGGATTATTGACTATGTAACTCTGTAATCCCCTGTATGCAAAGAAAAAAACAAGTGGGAGAATGTTGGGTATGTGTTATATTCTTTGCACAACTAGCCATAGTGTCTGCTACGTTGCACCGGGCATGCAAGGGATTTTGAGGGGGGGTTGCAGGGGTTCGAGGGAAGCACCCCCGAGAATTTGTTTTGCCTCAGGAAACATGTCGCATTTTTGCTTCATTTTCCGTGTCACCTTGATTTTCGTGTCCATTGTTGGGCAGTTTTTATGCACATGGTTTTTGCCGATTGTTTTCTATTTCTGGTTAATGAATTAGGTTTGTTGACTAATATAGGTCATTGGGTTAGGGTTTTGGATGTCGTTGGCTCCTATATGTATATTGTATTGTAAACAATGTATCACTATGAATGAATATAGAATATGTTGGTTTTCCCGGATTGGGTTTCCAGGGAAAAAATATCTGTGTAATGTGTGTATTTTCCATTGTATATTTTATGTTCTTTTATTAAAAAAAAATTGCAGTAAAATATTGTACAGGGTTAAAATCTACACTAAGCACCAACTTAGCAAGAGACACCAATCTTTTTGTTTGAGCGACACCAACCTTCAAGTTACAATTTCTTATTTAGTACATATAAATTCTTCAAAAGATGATAATATTCACGTTACTTTCACTCTGTCTGCTTGCTACTTCTTCCTTCACCAGATTTGACCAAAATTTGAATTTCCAAATGAAATTTATGGTAACTTTCCCAAAGCTTGTTGTTTTTGGTCTCTTCCCAAGAACGAACTTGTATAGCATGCCACATTTCAAAATTTTCAAATATGATTATGAAATTTTTACCTAAGGTACTACGATATGTCTTCTTAGATCCCTGGAACTTTATAGTCTGAAAATTCCCAGAAAATAAGTTATAGAGAAAATGCCAAGTTTACCTGTTTGAAACTAGTTACAGAGCCATTCAGAAACCCTAAATTCCACAAGGTATATATCATAATTATAGTGAAATAAAGTCTAAAATTTTACCCAAGGTAGTTATGTATGTCTCCTTGGGTCCCTGAAAATTTTCACAGTCTGAAAAGTCCCAGAAAATAAGTTATTGCAAAAAAACCAAATTGGTATGTTTGAAACTAATTTCAGGACTATTTAGAACCCTAACTTCCATAGGGCATATCTCAGAAAGTATAGTGAACCAACATATGACATTTTAACCTCATATACCCAGAGATATTTCATTTGTATCCTTAAAATTTCACTATCTGAAATGTCCCAGCAACTAAGTTATAGCGAAAACTCCAAATTGACATGTTTGAAACTAACTTTAGGACTATTCAAAAACCCTAACTTCCACAGAGAATATCTAAGAAAATATACAGAACCAACATATGGAATTTTAAATACATGTACCCAGAGGTCTCTCCTCCATCTCCTCAAAATTTCATGGTTTAAAACGTCCCAAAAAATAAGCTATAGCGAAAATTCCAAATTGACATGTTTGAAATTGTTTTCAAGTGCATCCAAAAACCCTAACTTCCACAGGGCATATCTTGGAAAGTATATTGAACCACCAATTTTAACCACGTGTATCCAAATATCTAACCTCCGTCACCTCAAAATTTCACAGTCTAAAACATCCAAGAAAATAAGTTATAGCGGAAATTCCAAACTAACCTATTTGAAACTGATTTCAAAAGCATTAAGGAACCCTAATTTCAATGAGGAATGTCGTAGAAAGTATAGCAAACCAATGTATGAAATTTTGACCACATGTACCCAAAGATATCTCCTTTGTCTCTTAAAAATTCACATTCTGAAATGTCCCAGAAAAAAAAAGTTATCATGAAAATGCCAAGATGACCTAAAAGTGATTTCACAACTCTCTCCTTTTGGAATGATATTCAATCTTTGTTCATCCACTTCTTCAAATGTTATTACATTTTTCACACATACACTTTCTCTCAATACTTTCTCTTTTTATACTTTATCATAACCCTTCATGAAGGGACATGTTAATTCAAAAAGACACGGTGCCTATTAATTAAATAATTAATTCCCCTTTTTTATTTCACTTTTCCAAATACCATGGGCTTGCAAACCCATGGGTTTGAAAGCACCATTTGAATTTTTACTTTTTCATCTGCACCCCTTTTTTAATATACTTGTAAGCCTCTATACAAATCAATCTTGGAAATGTTGTATGTATTTGTAAATCCATAATATGACATTAATGACAACATTAATCCTTTGACATCAATTACAATTATTCCAACATAATTGTATGATGAAAGCTTCCATCCTTCTTCTTTTCCTTCATATTGCTATATCACTGAGGATACAATGGGGAGCCAATTTCTTGGTCCCAAGTTGGCTATGGGGAAAAAAAATTCTTAGAATTTAAAGGAAACTTGGAGGCTTTAAGAAGAACATTAACATCCCATGTTTTTAGCCTTTCCTTGAGTAATTATCGGGAATCCTTCGGATGTATATTCATCCCATCGCAAGCCTCAAGGAATGATGATTCACAACATATCCATTATTTGAAGCCTTTGATTCAAACTTGTGAGCCTTCATCTTACCATAATCCCATTCAAAACTTGATAGAGCAAGCACATGGGGACACGTCTTGGCATAACTTTGTTCCTCCCTCCCACCCTCATAAGCTTGATTCTATATATGGCTCTGTTTTAATGGTTATATTGACTCACAATTATTTGGTGCTTGATTTATTTCTACTTTGGTTTGTGATTAATAGAAAAGGTCCCCCGGATGGGGTGTTAGTGCGGGCCACATGGCGGGATGAGGAGGAGAGGATAGGCCAGCGCGGCAGGGGACCATGTGTCGATCTCGTGCCAAGACCCACCGCCTAATCCATGCATTTATTTGTGATTACGACGTCCGTTGCACCATTAACATTGGTGCGCCCAACTCCCATTGTTGTCTCCTCCATGGCTTCTCTGTTTGTAGGCGACTTTAACCCCCGCATGTGACCCGACCCTCTTATCCCTCAGTCGCCCAAACCTATCTCACTCTGGATTCTATCATTCATGGTGCTCACCGCCTTCGGACTTCTCTAGGCTCTCCATGTCCATCAGGGACATTATCTTCATTGTTTCCTTCCCTGCGAGCTCAGAATGTCGCGGCAAAGAGGGAGGCCAAGGAGAGGATCTCCATGGCATCCTCCTTGGCCCCATGTATCTGTTTCTCCCCCTGGCTCGCCCTCTACGCAACTCCTCGCATCCCTCGCAGCCTGAGCTGGAACCTCTCGCCTCCTCCACCCTGCCTGCCTCCCAGTTTGAATGTCTGGTTATCACCGATAGCTCGTCGGGATCTCTCTCACGATTTCCCACAATTCCTCTGAATTCCCTAGCCAACGGGCCTTCTTTTGCACCGGTAGCATGCTCCTCCCGCCCACCCTTGGAGGCRCCACCCTTTCTTTGGAATTCCTAGCATAGTACGCACTCTTCCACYGACTCCATTCTTGAATCGCAGCTGCARGATAGTCTGGCCATCCTCTATGGGTTGGTTTTTAAGCTCCGGCAAGGATTGGARGACCTTCATTTTCGACTGCAACTTTTGGATGGGAAAACCTCGACTCTCCTTCAGATCCTTTCCACCTTCCAGGGAGCTTTCCACTCCACTCCAGAAGCCGCGGCAACAACAGAGATGCCCCATACAGAGCCCGTCGACAAGAATGAACAKGTGCAAYAGCCAGACGGTGGCAACTTGGTGCAGGCCACGCACGGGGACATGGAGGTTGCGACAGCTATGGGCATCCACRTGCCCAATCCACCCGGAGTCACTCTGTCAGCTGCCAACTTGGAAGGGGGAAACTTGGATGCTAACATGCAAATGGTAGGGAAAGGGACACCCATTGAAGAGGAACCTTGGGACGCAGCATACCAAGCCACCTGGCCAGGTTATTTTCCAAGTGTCTGATCCCTCTCGGGATCTGATCTTTTTTACTAGTTTATTTTCTTAGCTATAGCCTAGTCAGATTAGCTCTGTTTTTCTAAGATTGTTAGATTGTAAGATGCTAGACTTAGCCGGCTGGTTGAACTGGTTTCCCCTTTCTTATGTCAGTTCGGTAACTACAGCACAGTTGTTTTCAAGCTTTTGTAACTCTGGTCTGGATTTTGAAGGCCCTTTATATATAAAATCTCTTACTTACAACAAAAAAAATAGCAAAGGTAGAATTTTTGGAATTGATGAAATGCTAAGAGGGATTCACCGGTTATATGATTATACCTAGCCTTTTAAGTTGACATGTAGCATTAGGTAGGTCATGTTGTGTGCTTGCATTGTTTTCTCTTACTTGTTATTGTTCATTGTTTAGTTACGCATTCATATTAGATTAGTTTATTGTTCGTGTTATAAAAAAATGATATATTGGTGAAAATGCAAAAAAAAAACCTTTCTCGCATATTTTTATATGTTATTGATATGGTGGAGAGCATCTGCCTTATAGTACTAATGTGGCCATGTTATAATGTATCAGGAGTTTATATAAGTGATGCAGGTTGCAAGTCTTGGACTACCAGAGATGTTGACATTCTCATGCACTCCATGGTGAGTACATGTCCCCATATTGGAGCCAGATGTTACCCCTCTATGCCTAGGGTTAACTACACGAGATCATGTCTCATGTCCTACAATGAAGACAATGACCCCAATGATAATGATGATCAACATATCCACTCCTGGCAGCCCAACTACCCCTCTCAAATGCATCTTTCACTTTTGACTAGCAAAGCTCATCACATCCAATCAAAACAGTCTTTGGGAGATGGTGGTCCAATATCGTCATGAGGTACATTAGTCCTTTTTTCATAGGAAGTGTTGTGCTTAATATACTAGGCATGTGAATGAAGATAATTGGTTGAAGTTGTATAATGAATCATAAGCTCAAGAATTTATGTATGTTTCCTTGTTTCACCTTGGTGACTATCATTTGCACTTTAGTCCCATGTTGTCCACCACTCAAGGAAAATAGGTATTACTAGGGGGGCCTCACAAGGGTATTGTTCCATTTCCTTTCCATACTTAACACTTACCATCCTGGAGCCTATCACAGTGTATTAAACTTTGGTAATGTGTCATGTTCTTTCATGAGAAGAGGGGATAAAGGACCAGAGGTTGATTGTAGCTGCTAATCAAAATGATAAAGAGAGAATATTATGAAAGGAATAAAGAAATGGGATAACAAGGAATTTTAAAATTCATTCCATACTTGAGCTCTACCCTTTCCACGTTCGCCCCAGTCCCAAAGAAATGAATGCTAAGGCTTGAAACCTTATAAAGGGGACTTACAAATTAAGAAGAGGACAATATAAAAGGAAGATTAATGAGTTGAAAAAATTAGTACCTAGAAAGAATTAACTCAAGAGAAATCACACCCTCTACAAAGGCGCTCACAGAGATGGACCAAATGATTCCATAATCCATGAAGTAAGCCCATCATGTTTCACTATCACACATAATATTGAAGGGTTCTTTACTTTCCTGCTTCCCTTGGGACGTATCTCTCTACTTGGGTCTTTTATTTCCTTCTTTAGTTGGCACACCTAATAGGGTCTAATGATAGTCCTCCCATACTTAAACTTGCCAACTTACATAAAATATTGAACTAATGTGAAGTTTGAAGGGAATACTTGATGTGAATTGTTTATGTGGCTTCTATGTTAAATAATAGACTACTTTATATGATCTAAGGACTCTTATACCTTTTGAAAATTGGTCTTACTTGATTCCATAATTTGATTTGATTTGGATGCACCTGACATGGTTCTTTGAAGGACGTCCCCTGCTTTCAGCTATGACATTGTACATATGTTTACAGGATATGGCATGTGTGACGTAGAGCATTGAGTCATTAGATGGCTTGGCATACTTTGACACAATCTCTCACATCGTATGGACCTTGGATGATGGATAGTTGGGCTTTCATTTTCTAGATATGGTCATGATGGCACACATATGGGAAAGAAGCCCATACTTTGGATAGTGTACCCACACCTTAATCAACAACTTGATGGAGGACGTTGCACTTGGTTTGTCTTAGACACCATGTAGAGATGAGATGCACCCTCTCTCCACCTTGGACGTTGAGCTTTTGATGTTGACGTCATGTGCTAGGGTTTGATGGAGATGATGGGGTTTGCTTGCCACTTGGACACTACATGATAAGTTGATGTGTGATGGCACTATTCTACCTTACTTTCACCTTAGACAATGAAACATGGCCTTGGGAGGCCCTCCTTCATCTTTTGGAAGCTTGACATCACCACACATGTGGCCTTGGGATGGCTAGTTTGCATGATTTATCATTTGTAGAGGCTATTTGAGGGGTCGAACCCAATTGTATCATGGATTATTGTCATTTTACTTTATTATGTGGAAAAAAGTGTTAGGGTTACCTTATATAAATAAGGCTAGAAATCAAATCATTTTATCATCATCAAAATGCCTCACATTTGTGAGACAACTCTCATAAAATGTTCACTCGACCTCTTTATATCTCTTGGAATCTAGTGTGCACCTCTTAGAGTAAAAATATTGTGGATGCTTTTCATTTTTTTGGATGGATGAATGTTGCAACTAGGGTTTCTCTTGCATAATTACTTAGATAGGTAATTGATATAATGTGATAATTACTATCTTGTTGCATGTTAATTTGTTCTAGTGAAACCCTAGGAAGGAGACATAAGGGTTTTTCTCTGTCCATTCCTTTATTTGTCCAAGTTTGTGAAGGCATTTAGAGACTTATTGTTAAGGYCCAAAAGGGTTTTCACCCTGGGACTAGTTTCTAGCTAGATTCAATGACCTAAGGTCCATAAGGGGTTTCACCTTAGGGTTTTGATTTTAGTCCATTTGGTCCTTGAACTAGATGATCTAGAAGAAAGAAACGACACCTTAGATCCATAARGAGTTGCATCCTAGGGATTGATTTCTTGTAGGTTTTGATCCTAAGGTCCATAAGGGGTTGCACCTTCAGTTTCAAAGCTTCATTCTTCTTAAATATATAATTCATCATTTAAAGTGTTGCTTGACTCCATTGTGCAAAGAAGTAGACGACACTAGTCTTATTGTTTGTAATGTTTACACTCTCAACAAATCTCAAAACCTTCACTTAAATTATCTTTATGACATCATTGGCATGCTAATTGTACCTCAACGCTTTGGAATTTCATTGGATAACTTGTTGTCATAAAGTGAATGCTACAGCCATTAGGGATGCAATTTGTTGTTGCATACTACTTAATATTGTGGAAAAACATGCTCATAAAATTGGTTTAGCAATTGGATATTGTTCCCCTTGTTTTAAGCTAAATTCTAAGACTCTATTGCTAATTTTTTGGGTTGTTTTTACCATTGTTGTTATAAAATATTCATTGTTATATAAGACCGGTTTATTGCTGCAATTTAAAACAACAATTGGTTTTACTCGTTATCTAGTGTTTCAGGGTATTTTAAAACGTAGAGCTTCTCATCTAAAATGGGAACAGATAAGGAAAAAATTGGCCCTTCGTAATAAACTTTCAAAGAAGCCTCTTTTGCAAAGGTATAACAACAACAAGACTAAAGACAGCAGTGATTATGCATTGTACAGTCTCACATCCGCACCTCTCACATGGTCACCTGACCTATATGTGCAAGAGTTACTAAATGCCAAGAGGAGATTGGAGGTTTTGGAAGTCAAAGGGCATGAGAGAGACCTTCAAATCCAACTATTGACAGTAGAAAATTGGGACTTAGCAGAAAACAATAAAGTTTTAACAAATCAAGTGACACTGTTGCAAGAAGTCCTTTTGGAAGMAAAGGTTGAATGACAAGGCTTGAAGGACGCYGGACAAATCAGAGAAGATTCTGTTGTGGAAATTAGAGAGGGGATGAACTCTAAAACACCCAAAGCTGAGGGGAAAACATGTGAACAAGCATACATCCATGGAGTGAAAGCAAGGGATGAAGAGAAAAGAGATTTTACAAAAAATTCCAAAACTTRGGCACAAGTCATTAGCAATTATGCTCATATGGAAAAAGAAACACACAGATAGGGGGACGACATGAAAGGTAGAGAAAACAAGGAAAKACAAGGCAGAAAAACAAACATAATTATCAAAGGTGTGAGAGAGTATGGAAAAAATGAGTGTACTATCGATCTTGCAAGTGAATTTTTGAAGGACAAGTTGCTTTGGCAAGGCCAATTTGMCAAGCATGGAGGGTGGGTAAGCCTAGGGGTGAGAGAGTTAGGCCCATAAAATTCATCATGTCAAACATACATGACAAGCAAATTCTCCTAGACAAGAAGCAACTCTTGAGAGGCTCTCACTTTTTTCTAGACGAGGATTTAACTATTAGACAACAAGAGGAAAGAAGGGAAGAGTTGTCAAAGGTTAGGGAAGCAAGGGATGAGGGAAAAAGGGCATGGTTGTTCAAAGGAAAAGTTGTTATTGCATTTTTTGGTCCTCATTCTAAAACAGAACAAGAAGTTGGTAGCCAAGAAGAGACAACAATTTCATTAGCAGGAAAATATGCAACAAGGTCAGTATGGACAAATAGGGGTGAAGACTCAACTCTGAGTCTTGTAGACCAAAACAAATAGCAATCAAATTATTCCCAGGTTCCCTTAAGATTAGTTTGTTGGAATTGCAGAGGTTATCCTTGGAGGTGAGGACCTGGGTTAGGATCTATCGTGGAAGATAGAGACATAATTTGTCTATTGGAAACACATGAGCATGAAGGGTGCAAGACACCTATGTTTAAAGAGTATGTGAAGATGGCAGTGTGGAACAAAGCAGCTGAAAATGGAAAAGGACACGGGGGTATCATGGTCTTAGTGAAGAAAAAAAAAGGTCATCTCATTCAGTTAGAAAGAGAAGACTCAAATAAACAATTCATTTGGTTTAAATCATCAGAAAATGGTAACATCATCAGGATTGCAGCATGTTATTTTGCCCCGCAAGTTTCAAAAACTTACAAAAATAGGGGGCTTGACCACAAAGACCCCTTTCCAGCATTAAAAAATGATATTGCAACATACTCTCAACTAAGTGAAGTCATGATAGTGAGTGATTTCAATGCTAGGACAACATGTGAACAAGCTAGTGTTCCTCGTTTTAAGGAAGATTGCAACCCCATTTGGCTTACAGAAGAAAGAAATCATCAGTGGACAAGAGTTTCAGAGGACAACAAAAACTACAACTTTTTTGGAGAACAACTGCTTACTTTATGTGAGGCATTTGACTTAATCATTTGTAATGGGTTGGCTAGATGGGCAAATTCTGGCAATTTCACCTGCAATACCTACAATGGAGCAAGTGTAGTAGACTATGCAATTTTCTCACATGGCATGTGTGAGAAAATGGAGGAAGTTTTGATTGGTGAACAACTGTGGGAGTTTAAATCTGATCATAAACCGATCTATTTAAGTCTAACTTGGGTTGAATAACAGTAGCATGAGAATAAAAATCAACACATTCCGCAACCTCCTTCAAAGGGCAGAATTCTATTGACTCAACAAAATTGTAACACCTTCAAGATAACACTAAAGAGATTGTTTAACAAGGATACAATTCCGTCCCAGGGCCTTCATAGCCATGAGCTAACAAATTTAATCCAAAATGCACTTACAGAATGCAAGAGAAAAAAATAGGAAATCTGAAACAAATTGTTTTTCGGTTAATGTTTGGTTTGATGAGGAATGAAAAATAGCAAAGAAAACCTTGAAAGAGTCAAGCCAGAAAGAAATAAACATAAAATCTTACAAACAAATTGTGAGAAAGAAAAAAGTTAATTTCATGATCTCAAAGAGGGAGGAACTAATCTTCTTGGGGAAAAATAACCCCAAGTTATTTTGGAAGGAACTTCAAATGAGAAAGAAACAAACTGAAAATAATATCATAGCCTATCAATGGTTCGAGTATGCAAAGCATCTTTATGAGCAAGATCCTAAGGTGGACCCCTCTCCCTTGGTCAACACTACTACTAAGCTCTTCACCGTGCAAGAGATTGAGGTGGGCATAAAAAAGTTGGGTGTTGGAAAAACAAAATATTTAGTTGAACTCCAAGCAGAATATCTAAAGTGGGGTTCAAAAAATCTTGCTCCTCACATTATGAAAATTTTCAACAACATCATTCAGCAAGGATTCCCTACAGAGTGGATAACGAGCCTAGCAATACCGTTTTTCAAGAGTGGGGATGTCAACAATCCCTCCAACTATAGGACCATAATGATAAACCCCCTGTTTGCAAAGTTATTTGGAAGTATGCTAGAAAATAGAATCAGCAAGTGGGTGGAAGAAGGGGATAAGTGTGCTAAAGGGAAAGCAGGGTTCAGACCTAAACACTCAACGATTGATCACAGTATAACTCTAAGGCACATCATCGAAAAAGTGTGGGAGAAAAAAGAGGAACCTTGTGTTGCTTTGTTGATTTCAAAAAAGCTTTTGACAAGGTCCCTAGAGAAAAGCTTTGGCATAGAATGGAGGAACTTGGGGTTCCTATACATCTTAGAGCAGTCGTCCATAGGCTATATGAGGAGGTTAAAGTCAAAATCAGAACGTCAGCTGGTATCTCCAAAACTTTTAGGAGCGATACCGGGGTCAAGCAAGGTTGTCCATTGTCCCCTACCCTTTTTGGTTTATATATAGACAAACTTGAAGAGTGGTTAAACTCACAAGAGGGTGATGGTGTTCTTTTGGGTGATTTTGTGATAAGGCTTCTTTTGTATGTAGATGACCTTATTTTGATTGCTAAATCCACTCTTGGGTTGCAAGAACACTTAATTTCCCTTGAACACTTTTGTAGTACAGTGGGGATGCAAGTCAATACTAGCAAGATGAAAGTGGTGATTTTTTCTAGCAAAAGAAAACATAAGCAACATGAGTTCTACTATGAAGGAAACACTCTTGAATAAGTGGCAAATTACAAATACCTCAGAATTGACTTCAACAAAAATCTAAGTTGGGAAGGTTGTAGAAAGAAAAGAACTTTGGGAGGTTGGAAAGCGTTCTATGCTTTTCAAAATAGGTGTAGAGAAGCAGAGCTATGGGATTGGAAGACTATGAAAACTCTCTTTGGGATTTTAGTGATCCCGGTGGTTCTATATGGTTGTGAAGTGTGGGCCAACAACACATCTGACTTACAGTGGAAGCAGATTGAGAAGATTCAAAAACGCTTGATCACAAACAAGTTTAAAATTAAAAGTTCAGTCCCTTATGATATCATGCTGAGTGAAATGGGGGATGCTCCTATTGAAGCAATTGCTATGGTGCGTCTCATAAGATATCAAAAAAAAAATGAGCAAATGGAAGACAATCGGTGGCCTAAGGTTGTCTTCAATGACATATTGTGCAAAAGAAAGAAGACCTGGATGCGACAAAATATTAAATGGCTTAATAAATGGGATATCCACTTGAACATGTGCACTACTAATAATAAAGAGATAAAGGCTTTTGTTATTGATAGGTTCCACAAGTGAACTTGGGATAAAGGGTTCAAGAGAAAGAAAGAGTATTATATTGAAGAGTTTAACCCCACATACAATCATCATCAAAAACCGTACATAGGGGCCAATATATCTTGGAGAGCCAAAATGTGTATTGCCCAATTAATAACTAATTCCCATCAACTCTGTTGTGAAGCTGGGCATTGGAAAAGACCAAAAGAAGCTTGGGAAGAAAGGGTGTGTGTGTTCTACACATCTGGAAAATTGGAAACAGAAAAACATTTCATTTTAGAGTGTGAAGCCTTCAAATACAGTAGGGACAACTATATAAGTATCTTGACAACTAGCTCTTGGAATAACTTATTCAGCGAGGGGATAGTGGAGAAATTGGGGGAGATCATCATCAAGTTGAACAGGAAAAGGGTTGAATTGCATAAATCAGTGTGTGAGGTGGTCTGTCCCATAGGCTATTGTTAGCCTCATGGATGTTAAAATCATTTTCTTTCTTTCTTTCCCCGATGGACTCTTCTCGATATAGTGCTCCCCAATAGACTTACCCCAATGGACGATCCTCGATAGAATGTTTCCCGACAGAGGGTACTCTGATGGAACATAACCCCGATACTCATCAGCCCAATGATTTATATCGGATTCTCTCTCATAGAATTTTCTCCGATGGATATTCTTCCCGATAGACTATAATTGATGGAGCATACCCCCAATAGATTTTTCTTGATACTCGTCGGCCAGATGCTTTGTATCATGTTTTCACAATCAACGTTCATAGTGATAATCTCAATATAACTTATCTCGATGGCATTAAGTGCCTCTATACTTCCCCTGCCCATTATAATTTTCGAATTCAAATGCATTAATGGCAAGGCAATGAGTAGGAAGATTTATTGTTAATACTAATTTCACGCTTTTTTATTATCACATTTTGATTTGAGTGGAGTAAAGAATTAAATAGTGTTTCTTCGAATCATCTTCCAAACAATTGAGAGCTCTTTTACTGGGATTGCTCTGGGTGTAGGTAGATAGAGTTGTTAGTTGTTTATTTTATGCTATTCCATGTTATTTTGAGTATAACAGGAAATTTTGCCTCCTTTACAAGACCATTAATATTGTTTTAATTTTGCAGGATTTCAAGGGTAAAGATGAAAAAAATGTAGGTTTGGAGGGGAAAACCTCTTACTGAAGAAGCAGTTGTCCAGGGAAAATATTATAAGGCCTTATTGATGACCTACACCAACCACTTCATTGGATTTAAAGGATGCCCCACCTGGAATGAGATGTGTAGAATGTTCATCAACGAAGATTTCCCAAAGGAAGACGAAGGCCCCACAATTTATCAGAATATTAAAAAGAACGGGTTATATGAAATAGCAACCAGACCTGATATCTTTCCCTAAAAAGACGTTGTGAGATCGATTTACTCACACTTGGAACCAAATTTGTCTTCCATTATCAATTATGTCGGAATCCCTATTGCTTCATTAAGGCCAGACGATATACACATTATGTATAAGTTGCCAAAGCCCAATGCATCCTTAAACAAACAGTTATTGGATGCATTTAGTGATGAGAAACCCAGTCTAGTTGATATGATTAGGGATTGGTGGGGTGATTATAAACCTTTTGCAGAAAAATCCAGCATATTGTACCAAATACATTATTTCAAAGAACCATATCGACTTCTAGCAAGAATGATATGCAGGTTGTATGGTGAATAAGGGTGTACCCACTTCAAGATTGAGTGGGTTCTATTGGCGCACTATGTAGCTGAAGTAGGTCAAGTGTTCAACTCGGCCTAGATATTGTCTATCAACATCTGCAAAGCAGTCACAGAAGATCCAACAAGAAAAAAACCAGGTTTTTACATGTTTTCCTACTTAGTTGATATTGTATGTTCATCAATGTCGTTTCCTTTAATTGTTTAGATTCCAAACTATGGGAATGCAACTTCAAAAGGCATTTCTATGCGATTTATGATAATTTCATGGCACCCTTGTTATTTTCCCTATTTAATAGACCACTCACAATACTGTCAAAGGAAGAAATAGAATCCCTAAATGATATAGGAGATTGGTAACATGGAAAAATACTACACCTATGTCAGGACATTTGGGTGCACCTTTGCACCACATATGCTACCAAAATATGTCCCTAATAGGATGCTTGTCAGGGAAATTGCATATTAGACAGTTGAGAAAGGAATAGCCTCTTTTTTGTCTACACAAGCAAAGAAGGCATGGACAATATTCCCTATTAAAGTACAAACCTTTTCACTAATGAATGTTCCTTATGCAAGGAAATAGGCCATAACTCTCAAGGATCTCACTCTGTGCACAGTAGAAGCTAGAAGACATGACCTAAGGGGGGTTGTAGAAAACCATATCAAAGATATAGGATTGACTCCATGTTTTAGGCATGATCCTAATGATTTTGATATAATTTTTCAAGGAGCCATGTCATTTGAGCAAGTGTTGACCAACATATAGGATAACAAAGAACGAGAAAGACTAAAAATTGATAAAGAATAAAGAAGAAGAATAGTCAGTGCCCAAAGAAAACAGTTGTTGGAAAGGGAGAAACAGAAAGATGAAGCTACAAAAAGAGGAAGCAACTAGAAAAGTTGAAGAAGAAAAGAAAAGTGAAGAAGAAGAAGTACGTAAGAAAGCAGAAGAAGCAAAGAAGAAGAAAGAAGAGGAGGAAAAAAAGAAGAAAGAAGAGGAGGAAAAAAAGAAAATAGAAGAAGAGGCAAAGAAAAAGAAAGGAAAAGAGAGGAAGAAAATAAAAGAGTTGAGAATAAAAAGAAAGAGGAGGAAGCAGTTGAAGTTGAAAGACTTAGAAAATTGCAAGAAGCTAAAGATAAATGAGTTGTGGAGATTGTTCCTTCACCAGGGAAAGGAACTAGCTTAGGCACAACATAGGGGCTTACCTTGTTGAACTCCCCCTTCAATCTGATAACTCCACTCAACACCATACCTGCTGGTTTACATTACTCTTCTTCACAAATAGTAGATACTGTTGATATTGTGGTATCCCTAGGGGATTATTTCTTTAGCAAATCTCGTAGGGTATTACCAAAAGGGAGTCAAAGAGGAAAAAGATTGGAGAGACCCCTAGTGAGCAATCATTGGACCAAATGATTGTATGGAGTCTGGGAAAAAAGATCCTCAAGAGAATGTAGTAGACACAACCTCTGCTTTGAGTGCATTTGCAGGTGCAAATTCCATTATTGTAAATGAATTAAATGTTATCGTGGATGCCTACAAAACAAGGGTATTAGTTCTAGAAGACCAGTTGAATCAACAAAATACTTAGATGGAAAATGAATCAAAACAACAAGAAAATGAGAAAGATCAACAACACAAAGTTGAAATAAAGGCCCTAAAGAGAGAAAAATTACAAGAAGTGAAAAGAATGAGAATAGAGTGCCGAGAAAAAACCACTATCCTGAGTAGCAGAGGCTAAAAATTATAGAATATGGAAGAAAAGTGCAAAATATCGAAGCTAAATTAAAAGAGAGACATAAGACAATAAGTTCCCTAGAGGTTGTGAAGGAAGAAGCCAAGATAACAAATGAAGATCTAAGAGGAGCAAAAACATGATTTTGCACTAAGTTGGATGAAATCCAACAATGTCACGGTGATCTAATGAAGTTGTTTGGTCAAGTAGAAATGCAATCGGACGAAAGAATAGTTGCCCATGAATATTTTGATGAGGTGGTAGATTGGAAAAAGCCACACATAGAGACCCCTTCAAATCTCCCAATATTTTATCATAGGGAAAGGTGGAAAACCAAGTTACTATTGGATATATGGAAGACCTCTTGTGAGGATGTTGAGAAAACTATCAGGATCACAACCAAAGCTTGTTTCAGGCTATAGAATTCAACTGATGACATTTTAGAGCAATTTGGAATGCCAACAATGGATGAATTAGACTAGGTAGTGCCCAACAAGCTATGGATTGCAAAAGTGGAATAGAGAAGAGACAAAAACAAACAAGCCATTAGGCAGACCAACGAAATAAATGAGGATGTTTTGAACAACTTCTTGATAAGACAGATAAATCTTGCCACTATATCTTATGCATACATTTAGAAAATGCATAAGGAATTGAAATGAGGTGTGGCAGAGAAGATTTATGATGGAAAGATACAAATAGAAAAGATGCAATATGGGCATATTAAAGAAATCTCCAAAGCCCATGATTTATGGATGGCTTATAGAAGAGGTTTAACTCCAAAGAAGTCTTTATATTTGTTTTGTAAGTTGTAGAATTGTTTTGAAAAATCCCCATTTTGTAATGAAAATGACAAGTCCCAAAATGCAAGAAAAGGAAAAAAGAATGAAATTAAAACGAGTGTAACTACTATGGGTGTAATTACCGGAATCGAAAAAGGCTAATTTCATTCTATAAAAGAGAGTTCTTGTGGCAAAAAGAAGACTTTTGGTCGGATATACCATTGTAATATTCTTATTGCATTGAATAAAGGATAGAACGACTACTTTTGTGGCCATGAATTGTATTCAATTGTGATATGATATTTTTCTGCGTTTCCAGTTGATGTTCATTAGTTATATGAATGCTCATGCATATGAATTTTTTGTGTGTATATTGTTTAATACAACTGATGGTTTCATGGTTGTTATCAGGTGCAATGGCAATGTTTCATTGTTAGTTAATGGATTTTCATTCATTGTCCCTGTCTCATTGTTGGCTTAACCTATTACTGATTATGTGAATTCTTTCCAATGATTGTAATATATTTCAAGTTGCCTCTGACCCTTTTGTGTATATTGTTTAATATAACTGATGATTTCATGGTTGTTATCAAGTGCAATGGAAATGTTTCATTGTTAGTTAATGGATTTTCATTCATTGTCTCTGTCTCATTGTTGGCTTAACCTATTACTGATTATGTGAATTCTTTCCAATGATTGTAATATATTTCAAGTTGCCTCTAACCCTTTTAGACTAGCTCGTGATCAAGATATTTTAGATTAGTAGTTAAATAGGATAACACAGATTTCATTTTCGTAGATTAGATTTAGAAGTAGAATAATTATCAGAGTAGATTTGATTTCCTTCTTTGCTATTAAAAATATCAGCGGCAACCAGACCCACATATTAGTTAGAGTCTTCTATCCCAAACGAGAGTGAGTCTAGTTGGGACTCGCCATCAGGAATTCTCCCTTACTGATTGACATAGGCCATTTTGGCCCATCAACAGATCTGAGATACCAACTTTTACTGAAACCCAAGGCCCCATAAATTTTTTTATTAGTATTTGTTATGTGTATTAAAGAGCCTTTCTCTTTGAGCTTACAAACTAAATGTTCAACTTGGGGATATTCTTAGTGTGTTTGATGAATTTGGATAAAAATTCAAATAACCTAGGGAGATTTGTTGAGGTTACACCCAGACTTTGAAAGGCCTCAATCAATAGATCTATAGCTAGCATTGTTTCCATGATTATTTTAGCAATCGACTTTGATCTAGATGGCCTAGGGTGAATGGGGGACACTGCAAAAGATCTCGTATATGATGGAAAAAGAAAAACCAAGGGTTTTACAGGCATCCACCAACACTATCCTCACATATTTCCTTAGGGAAGCAATCCTTGACTTGGCATTGTTAAGATCAAAGCAATGATTAATGGTAGCTACAAATCCTCGGATGCAATATATTCCATACTAAACATTGTTCATATCATAGTTCTCACTTATCATTGGTGGAAGCTAGGGATAGGAACCCTAGCCACACTATGAGGTGAACTCCATTTCAAATAATAACTTGTGCACCTTGTTATTACATTTAGAACATTCAAATTTATTTAGTGACTAGGAACACTACACATAAGAAGATTTATAATGTGGTCAATAGAGCATGAGAGACTTCCACATATTGTCCTTGTGTTTTGGCCAAGTAAGCTCATTGATAGCATTGAATTCATCCAAAATACCCTTGAAAAATTAATGTATCCACCAAGAATAGTCTTACCCTTGGGTAAGGGAACCAATCCCCAAGTTTGAGACTTGATCAGGGCATCATACTTAGTAAACATGGTTTCCTTCCATTTAGGTGATTCTTTGGCCTCATTATAAGTATTGGGATCTCCCTTATCATCCACCTTGGTGAGAATGACTTATGGAGTAGGAGACTTACAGAGAGGTCATAGTTCTCATTTAGTGGGAAAAAATTGTTAGAGTCCTTAAGAGTGGATATGGCCCACTTAGGCATAGGTATTCATTGAGTTGGAGAAATAAGAGTTGAACTATCATTTTCTACATTATGGAGTTTCTCAGCTACTGGAAGATAAATGTTGGATGGAGCATTTCATATATAAAAAGGTACCTCTACAATATATCTTGACAAGTCATTAGTAAGGTCCTCATAATCATTATTTGTTTTCCCAATCCCTGTAGAAGAAGTGTTTTAGGAATCACTAATAAGAGGGTGGTTTTCATCAAGGTGTGTAGAAGAGAGATCCACTTAAACACATTGAGAATCATCTATAGGTAATTTTTTTGCAAAAAGCAATGGAAAAGATCTTAGTAGACCAAGAGTAAGAACTTAATCCAAGACAACATATCTACATTCAATCACTTTGTGAGTGGAAGGGACATATAAACTATATGATTCAAAAACTTCACTGTAACTCACTAGATTGTAGTGTTGATTTTTAGGCTCCATTTTTTCTCTTTTTGCATACCTTGAACAAACAAGTAGATGTTTGACTAATGATGCGGGTTTCACAAAACATTGCTTTCCCTTGGAAGCTCCATTTGTTTAGAGTGAAGCATACATAAAGCCATTTTTATAATATCTCTATTCCTTCAATTCACTACTTTATCTAACTGTGGAACAATTCTCTGCCAAGAGATGTTGTGAAATTTGAAAAATGTTTGGATATTGCCATTGATATGTTCTCCTCCATGATTATTGTTGATACACTTAATTTTTCTCGCTTTTGGTTTTCCACTAATGATTCAAATTCTTTGAATTTACCAAAAACTTAATCCTTTGATTGAATGATGTATATCCAAAGGAAGAAAAATAAATCATCAATGAAAGTGGGGAAGTACTTAGATACCCCAAGAGGAGTGGTCATAGGCCCACAAGTATCACTATGAACCAACTCAATAGGTAAAGTGGCTCACTAATTCCTTAGGAAAGAACTCTTAATGGTGCTTTCCTAAGATACATCATTCACATACACCACTGGGTGGTTCAATCCATGGAAGATTATTAGTCATCTATAGAGAATTCATATGTCACAAAGACCCAAAGTTTGTATGCCCCAAACATTGATGTCGTGACATGTTGGTGTTGTTGGCATTGACCACCATAGCAACAAATCCTTCTCATACTAAGGAAGGAGCTGGAGACTTCCCTAACTTGTACAAATGATCAGATTCATCACAATACTCGAAGGAAACCACTTTAAAACCATCATCTATGTAATTTATAACCCATCTCTCTATCCAAAATTCCACCTTTTTGTTGGTGTGAGTGATGTAGTAAATAGAAAGATGATTGGGTCCAACTCCTAGAACATGAAGGACTTTTCCAAACTTAGCAGTCTCAATGATGACATCTCCACACCTTGAAACTGATAGGGTAGAGTTATCGCAAATGATCACTTTCTCTCCATTTCCTTGTTGTCGGTAATATGAGAGGAAGTGTTGGTGTTTGGTCATATGTATGGTAACTCTAGAGTAAGCGATCCATTCCTGTGAAGTTGAGAAGATCCAAAATGCACAATACATTACCAAATGTGCACTATACGATGAGTCCATTAGGTTCATCTTGCTTTTATAGACCCAAGAAAAGAAAGGTATCGATGTTTTCCAAAAATCTACAAAAAAAGAGGAGTATGATAGTTGTAAAAGAGGTTTTAAACCCTACAAAGGTACCAACAACTTCCAGAAACAAATCCACAACAAAAGAGGAGTGTGATTGCTGTAAAAGAGGATTTTAAATCCTAAAAAGGTACCATCAACTTCTGGAAAACAAATATGCAGCAAAAGAAGAGAGTGCATTGGCCGTAAAAGAGGGTTTTGAACCATGATACCCCTTTAAAAATGATCCAAAAATCCCTTGTTCCATAACCCTTAGGGCCATGCCACTAACCTAAAATCTTTGGATCAGCTAGGAAAAAAGAGTGAAAAAAATGATCTTGAAAGCTTGGTTCCACAGTCACAAAACAACAGTGATGCCACCAACCAAAAGCCCATATCAACCACTAAATTGAGTGAATGCAGTTCACACCCGCTCTGAAACTATGTTGAGATTCACAAGTATTAGCAAGGGAATTGAATGGAACCAAAACCTACCCCAATTCCACAATAAATAAAGAGATAAATAGCACTAGGGAAGTCAAGAGAGGTACAACCCGAGAGAGATAAATAAACCATAGTGTTACCCCCTCTCGCCTAGGAGTAACTAGAGGAGATCATGTCTCATGGACTGCAATGAAGACAATGATCCCGATGATGATGATCGATATGTCCACATAGAGCGGCCCAACAACCCACTTAGATGTCTCTTTCTTCATCAACATGGCTCATCACACTCAATCAACAAGGCTCATTGGGAGATGGTGTTCCATCACATTATTGGGTACACTAGTCCTTGTTTCATATAAAGTGTCATATTTAATACAATGGGCATTTGAGTAATGATGATAGGTTGAAGTTGGATAATGAATCATAAGCTCATAAGTTATGTTTTTTCCTTGTTTCACCTTGGTGGCCATCCTAGGCATCCTAGTCTCGTGTTATCACACCTGGTAAAAGGGGTTCTACTAGGGGTTCCTTGAAAGGGGTAGTGTACTATTCTCGATCCATAAGRGGAACTTTGAGGTCTAAAATGGGCCTCCTAAGAGATATAATAAAAAATTATGAATTAGTCATTTTGTGGGTAAGGTATATTTACAACTCACCTCTTGCACTRCTATCTATGTAACTATGATTAAATTAAATTGAAAATATGTCTAGAAATAAAACTAATAACAAAATCACCTATTGATGTAACTAGAAATAAAAGTACTTTTGAATTTATGAATTACTATAGTAATGTACTACCTTTTCAATATAACAAATGTGATGAATTATACATTCATTTTTTAAATAGAGGAATATAAAGTGTGATTAATTAAAAAATGAATATATAAATTATATTCACAAAACTCAAACTAATTATGAATACTTGCATATGTTATAAATTGCATATTTATATATTAATTTAATTAATATATGAATATGTGATAATTATGAATACATGGCTTCACGTATCCATATATTAGTATTAATTAATATAAATGTAGTTCCCACATTACTAATATATGTGGATATTTATATATTAATTAAACTAATATATAGATACTCATATATTAATTTAAGTAACATATATGGTAGTATGTAATTGAAATAACCATGTACTCCATATATTATCTTAACTAATATATGGAGTACGCACTTCATATATTAGTTAATCTAATATAATATAGGACCTGTTATAGTAGGATTTGTACTTGTGCAAAGCCCACCACAAGATCCCCAAATCTTGGATAACTATGGAAGAATCTACCATTATCACCTACGCAGAGACTTCCATCGTTTTCATGATGGAAGAGGTCCACCACAAGGGAGGATTCCCTGGTGACTTCAAAGGATCAAAGTAACGATTTTAGTAGCAAAGCCTACCACCCCCTATCTTGATAATCAAATGTTTGGTCCAGGTCAGGGAAAGAGAGGAGGTTTGAAGATAATTTGGTACCTTCCTAGAACAAAAACATTTTGCAGCATATATATAATAATTTCCAAGCTAGAGTATGCAATAAAGACCTCTTTTAGACACTAGACAAGTTATATTGATATGGTTGTTGCAAATTGCAACAATTAACTAATCATACAACAACAACGAGTAATTTGTAACAACAACAATAATAAATGCTCAGAAATACGACCATGAAAATTAAGCATACAACCAATAGAACATTATCCAATTGTTAGAGGTAATTTATGAATGAGTTAAGCCACATTTAGATGAGTGTATGCAACAATATAATGTGTTTTCAAATGGTTGTAGCAAACTTTTATAACAACAAGAAGAAATTTAATGAATTTATCAGGGTTAGAGTTAATATAGTTAGTAGAATGCTTGAGTGTTTTGAGAGAGAGGTTAATCAATCAATTCACCATAAGAGTACTTTGAGATTAGTGCCTTTCTAGGGTTATGGAGTCTTCAAATGCAACCAAGCTTGAATGTTGATCTACTTGAAACCAAAAGGTAGGATCTAAACCCTAAGGTGCAAGCACATTTGGGCCTTAAGCTTTATATCTTTAGGAGAAGGAAATCTAGGGTGAAAGCACATTTGGACCCTAGAAATCGTTCCTCCTCTCTTGTAGTTTCAACTAAGTCAAAGATCAATTATGTAGGGCTAAAATCCTGAAGTACTAACACTTTAGAGCTTTAGGGTTCTAACCCTAGCAAGGACAATTAACCAATTTTAGACAAATATAACCTTGTGAGAGGAAGAAACACTTATGTTCCTCTCTTAGGGTTTCAATAAACAAGAATTATTGCAAAACAATATCAATTTCACCATAAACATTAATAGCATAAACAAGAATTGCAAAAATTTACTTACTTCATCCAGGAAACCCTAATTGCAGAAATATCCATCCAAAATAAAATAAAATAAACCATCCATAAAAGATCCTTCCAAGCATAGTGTGTGAGAGAGAAAGAGCTAGTAACCCTTAAGGGCTGTAAATTTCAGAAGTAGTGCCTTACAAAGGTGAGGAATCATGATCCTAAATATGAAAGTGAGGCTTGCCTTCTTATATGAGGCCTAGCACCTCACTTTTGTCCACAAACATAACATAACAATGTCTTAAGAGGGGTGAACCCCTCATTTGACCTTTACAAATGCTCAAAGTGAAAAAACCAAATCATAATAGCCACACATGTGAGACGTCAAGCCCTCTTGGGAAAGAGGGAGTCCTCCAAAGGACACATGGCATCAATCCGGGGCAAGGTGGGAGAAAGTGATGTCTCTTCACACCCAAAGTCATGCCATGCATCATCAATACCCCATGTGTGCATCAAACCCTAGTTGTGGCATACCCTAGAATATGCCATCATCATCATAATAGAGCCAACATCCATGATCTAAGTGTTGCGTCCAGGCCTTGGGGAGCCACATCTCGTCTTTGCATTGTTTGTTGTTGCAACGTCTCTGATACTGGTGCAAAATAAGTCCTAGGCTACTCTTCCCAGCCTGTGGGGTTTCTATCCCATCTACGTGCCATCATGATTGAATCTGCTCCTACCAAGCCTATTTGTCCATCGTTCAAGGTTCTAAGGATGTGAGAGTTGATGTCTAAAGGTGGTGAGCCACTGGATGATCCACTGCACTCCATCACACGTGCCAAGGTCCTGTAAATAAAGACAAAACGTCTTGGGTACAAGCCCAGAATGTCCCTCGAGGAACCATGTCAGGGCCATCCAAAACAAATCAAAGTATAAAAAATGGTTAGCCAAAGTTCATAAGAAACATTAGTCCTTAAAGCATGCAAAGCAAGATGTAACTTAAGACATAAGCCATATAAGACATTTCACCTCAATATCCCCTTCTAATATCACACCAGCTCAAGACCCCATGTGAGTTGACAGGTTTAAGTATGGGAGGGCCTTCATCGAACCCTATTAGGTGTGCCACCTAGACAAGAAATAAAATAACCCAAGTAGAAGGATAGGTCTCGAGAGTGACAGGGAAAGTAAAAACCCTTAAAGAGTAAGTGTGATAATGATATGGTTTTTAGGGCTTACTTCATGGTTCATGGTGCCATTAAATCCATTTTTATTAGTGCCTCTATGGAGGGTGCACTTGCTTTTGAGTTACCCCATATTTACGCATTATTTTTTCCAAACCCCTTTATCAACCATCTTTCTAGTTCACTTTATCATATTTGCAAGTCCCCTTTTATAAGGTTTCAAGCTTTAACATTGTTTTTTAGGACCGAGGTGAGCACTAAAAGAGTAGACCTCAAGTTTGGATTGGATTTTCTTAGTCCTTTTTTGCTATCATTCCTTTCTTTATTTAACATCATTTTCTTATTCTTTTATTAGCAGTTGTGAATCAACCTATGGGCCTTCAACCCCTCTTCTCATTAGAGAATGGGCCATGACCCATTGCCAAAGTTTAGTACACTATGAGAGGATCCATGATGGAAAGTGTACGTATGGTGGGGAACGAAACGTTCCTTTTGTGGGGCTCCCGTAGTAGTACCCATTTTTCCTAGGTGGTGACAACACATGACTAGGGCATAGAAGTTGACCACCAAGGTGAAACAAGACAACTGACACAATTTCCCAAACCAATGATCCATTATCTAACTTCAACCAAAGATCCTCATCCACGTGCCTGACAAATTAGGCACAACATTTTGCATGAAAGAAAGACTAGCATACCTCATGGTGATGATGGCTTACCATCTCCCATGCTCTGGGTTGCCTGGATGTGATGAGCCTTGGTTAACCTCTAGTTGTAAAGGTGAATGAGGGGGGTTGTTGGGATGCCATCTTAAGACATGTTGATCATCATCATGGTTGATATCATGTTCTCCATTGTGGGCTATCAGACATTATCTCCTATAGTTACTCCTAGGCATTGGGGGGTAACATAACCCAACCCATGTAGCCCATGTACTTAGCCATTTATTAGTCAAGTTAATATAATATATGAGATAGT
The DNA here is from genome assembly GCA_032191745.1 of Picea mariana. NCBI lineage: Eukaryota > Viridiplantae > Streptophyta > Pinopsida > Pinales > Pinaceae > Picea > Picea mariana. Next base: position 42,716 of record JASDQU011404996.1, on the reverse strand, counting down.
TTTAAAATTAAATAAAACAATTCATAATTCACACACACACACACACACACACACACACACACACACACTAATGTGAAAATTCAAACCATGTGTCCCATGTAATATGAATACCCTATATATTAGTTTGGTTAATATATGGG
>JASDQU011404996.1:13431-26242 GCA_032191745.1 Picea mariana | reverse complement strand
GGAGGAGAGAGCACGAGGCCTTGCTTTAGCAACACCGGAGTGAGCCTCTCTCCCCTAGGGTTTTGATTCTGGGGCCCTGCCATAGCAGCACTTCAGAACTCTTCCCTCTAGTCCTTAGCCATCCTCCTTCAACCCTTGCGTCCTCCACTAAATTGACTCCATTAGCCCAAGGCACTGATCTTAGACCTCCATCATTGAAGTGAAAGTGATCAAACAACTCTCAAACTCTTTTCTAAATTGAAATCCTAACTAACTGCTAACCCTAAGTTGTTGACGTCATGCCTGAATATGTCATCTTTATGCAGCAATATCTTGTTTAAAGAGCAATTGAATGGTGATTTAGGCATTAACTGATGGTGTGCTGATTTGTTACATTGAATGCCATGTCGTTTCAATGTTTATTGAGGGAGTGATATTATTTGCATTGCTATATTGATAAACATTGACTTCGTCAATATTTATTGCCATAATTGCTTATTTAAATATCAGATAGTCTTATGAAGTACTAACCCATTGAATTATAGCTTGCATATATTGGTTTGTTGTTGCTTTGTTCTGGGCAGGTGTTCTTCTTTGGGGATTCACTTCATTATTGGTTGTTTAGCCGGGACTATCTGTTTTGATGGTGACCTGTGAAGGGGGAACTTTACCTTTGTCCTTTTAACCTTTACCTCTTCAAAACTCCAAGTTACCAGGGACGTCTCCCCTGGGCCCAACCTCCCTAAAGAGAAAAAACCTCCCCATCATGGTGACATTGGGTGGGATAGGTTCCTGTTACGCCAGTTTGACCTCCATCTTATAGCCATTTGACCTAGCTACAAACTGCGCAATAACAGGGTCTTTTCTTTCACTGTTTTGGTTGGCACACCTAATAGGGTTAGATGAAGGTCCTCCCATATTCAAACTTGCCAACTTACATAAAGTCCTAAGCTAGTGTGAAATTTGAAGGGGATATTGATGTGAATTGTTCATGTGGCTTATACCTTAAGTAACAACTTACTTTGCATGATTTAAGGACTAGTATATCTTATGAACATTGGCTTTACTTGATTTCATATTTTGTTTTGATCTGGATGCCCTTGACATGGTTCTTGAAGGACGCCTCGAGCTTTCACCTAGGACATTGTGCCACTATCGCAGGATATGGCATGTGTGATCCAGAGCAGTGAGTCACCTAGTGACTTGACACACTCAGACAATGGCTCTCACATCTTCAGGACCTTGGATGATGGATAGATAGGCTTGATTTTGATAGATTTGCTCATGGTTGCACACAGATGGGACGAAATCCCACATGTTGGGCATTGTACCTCGAGGATTATTACTCATTGGATGGAGGGCATTGTACCCCAAGGATTATTACTCATTGGATGGAGGACATTGCACCAGTTGATAGTTGGATGCCTTGTAGAGATGAGATACACTCCTCTCCACCTTGGATGATGTGCACTACACCTTGGACGTTGGCCCTCCTTTGATGATGACATCATACTTTAGGGTCTGATGATGATGGGGCTTGATGACCACTTGGGGTACCATTAATGATGTGACATGACCATAGATGAGGAGATGCACCTCCTACCATGATTGCACCATGAGATGATGACACATGGCCTTGGGAGGGAATTATTATATTGATTTGACATGATTTATCATTTGTAGAGGAAAATTGAGGGGTCAACCCCACTTGTAGAATGAATTTGATATTTTGGACTATCTGAGTGCTAGGGTTTTTCATCATCACTTTCACTCCTCACACTTGTGTGGGAGAGCTAGAAAAGTTTCGCTTTACCTCTTTTTTTTCTTGGATCTCATGTGCACTTATTGAAGAAGGAACTTTGTGGATGCTTTTGCTTTCTTGGATTGTAAGTTGTTGCAACTAGGGTTTTTCTTTGTGTAGCAACTTGGATAAGTAAATGCTGCAATTTTATGTCATTGCTAATGTGTTAAGGTGATAATTACTATCTTGGTGCATGTTACTTTGTTTTGGTGAAACCCTAGGGAGGAGACATAAGTTGTTTTCTCCTTCATATGCTTTGTTTTTCCAAGTTTTGTGAAAGCATTCTCTTGCTAGGATTCAAGGACCTAAGGCGCAAGAGGAATTGCACCTTAGGATTTTGATCCTCAAACTCAACAGCAGGGAGGTGTCTCTTGCTTACCTAAGCAGCATCAATAAAGTTGTGGGAAACCCCACCATCAATAAGTATTGTGATCCTTTGTCCTTGGAGGACCCCTTTCATCCTGAAAGTGTTGAATTTTGATACCCCGCTGATGGATGCAATAACAACCTTCTTAATCCCTTCCTGGTTGCACATTGGCTCCTCTTCTGTTTGGTTCACTTCAATCTTTTGAATGTGCCCTACATCATCTTCCTCTTCATTGTTGGAAAGAACCTCAATGTAGTGGATCTTCCCCTTTCCCATACATCTATGCCCTGGTTCCCATGGTTCTTTACAAGTGTAGTATAGTTGTTTTCTTCTCAAATCCCTTTTGGTGGCTTCATCCAATTTTCCTTTACCTCTATCTATAGTCCTTTGATCTTTTCCCCTTAGAGCAGTTTGGAACGAACTTGTTTTTGAAGTTGCCCCCTCCAAGTCCCTAGTCTTCCAAATCGCAACCTGAAGGGTAGTAGGCTTAAAATCCTTGACCCATCTACGTAATGGCTCTGTCAACCCCTCAAAAAAGAGCATCATCAACCTAGATTCTAATACATCTGAAACCATGACTGCTATCCTCTGAAACCCTTCAAGGAATTCCTCCGTTGATCTCGTCTACCTAAGTTGTGTGAGCTCACGGAAATGAAGTTTTGGATCCCCCTGGTCAAACCTGTCTATGAGCCTCTATGTGAAATCTGCATATGAAGTAATGTGTGCATGTCCCAAAGTAGTCATCCCATGGTACGACCACTCATGGGCTTTGCCTTCAACATATAAGGTGGAAAATTCGATGGCATCCATCTCCATCATGGGATTTAACTACAAATATGCATCCAATTTCTGTACCCATGCCTTTGCAAAAGATTTGGCTGCTCCATCGAAAGTGGGGATCTCCATTTTCCCTGCTTTGCGCCCAAGATCATTATTATTTCTGTAAAATTATCTAGGTCTACCTTTGTATTTGATCCTGCAATACTCTCCTAAAGAAACTTGTCTCCTGAACCCTGCACTCAATGCTACATACTCCCTCTCATATTCTTCAAAGTTGTCCTCTATCTCCATACGCCCTGGCACATTGGCATCCTGCAGTTGTGTGTCTAGAAAACATGGCATGTAAGGCCTGGGCCTGACTCTGCTACTCGCTGGTACCATGTTGGTTGCACCCCCAAATAGACTTTGCTCCTCAGTATGGATTTTGTGACTAGTCTTTGCGTGATACCTCTCTCCTCCATGAGATCCACTAGCCCCATTGTTTCCTTCATTGTTCTGTGGTTCCATGTTATGTACCATCTGCATGATAAGATGTGCAATCTCGTCCTTCCCTGCATCCAATGTGGTAACCAAGTGCTCCTATCCCTGTTCAATAGTTGTCGAGGCTAATTGAAGATCATCTTGTTCTCTAGATAAGTGCTCATGTGTCTCATCCAAATGGTGTTGCACGATAAACCGTGTCTTGTCAATGGAACGATGTAGTTCATGTGTTATCCTTGCCAATTCAATTGGCACTTCCTTTTCATTACCATCTCCTACTTCTTGTCTTTCTCGCATCTCTGTTTTTGGCTCCTTAGTACCCTTATCCTTCTTCTTCCCATTGTACCCTCTCATCAGCAATTCCCCACGGGATGGGAGGATTCAACAACTCTGATACCACTGTAAGATTCCCAAGTGGATCTATGTGGATATTTTTCATTTTTTAATGTTTCTGGTTGAAGGGTTTTGCCAAACAATTCGCACTGTAGCTTGTTGAGCTTGTGTTTGGGGTTTATTGTTTAGTTTTGGTTGCACAAATAGTTTGCAATGATAACTAAGCTTTAAACAACAATGAAATACAAAGAATCAACAAGAATAGCCACAAAACTTAGATCTGTATTTTATTTAATATATAAGCTGACCTCGGTACAAGAGAAGAGGAAATCTGGAAATAGATATAGAAGAATGGAAGATGTGGTTGATGGCACCTCCAAGATACAATAGAAGNTTTTTAATGTTTCTGGTTGAAGGGTTTTGCCAAACAATTCGCACTGTAGCTTGTTGAGCTTGTGTTTGGGGTTTATTGTTTAGTTTTGGTTGCACAAATAGTTTGCAATGATAACTAAGCTTTAAATAACAATGAAATACAAAGAATCAACAAGAATAGCCACAAAACTTAGATCTGTATTTTATTTAATATATAAGCTGACCTCGGTACAAGAGAAGAGGAAATCTGGAAATAGATATAGAAGAATGGAAGATGTGGTTGATGGCACCTCCAAGATACAATAGAAGAGACAAACATGGGCTTCCCTGAGCCTCCAATAGAAGCATGCAAAGGATTTCAAGATCAATCTCTTTCCCTTCCTCCAAAATGATGAATCTCTTAGCTAAGTTGCGCCCTCACTGGTTGTAGCACACCCTATCAATTCGCATGGCCTAGATCAGGTCCCCGAACTCCATGAAATAGATATAAACCTACTTGGCAACTATCTACCATCTACAAGATTCATTATCAAGCCTTACTCATTCTCCAATCTTGACCTATAGGGGTGTTCATTGATCATTCTCCCACTTTCCGTCTCAATCCCCCTAGGGTCACCAGGATTCTCGCCTTGTGGTGATCTTATCATCAATAAAGCGAGGGGAGTGTCTATCTGAGGTGACAGTGGGTAAGTACTCTCGTAGTTGTCTCACCTTTGTGACTTGGGTTGAGCTTTGCCCAAGCTACAATCCATGCAATAAGATTTCCAACAAGATTTCCTCCCTCCCAACCATCTCCATGAGTTGTCTCTAATGATTCATTACATGTTCATTTATGCTCATTATTATTATGTGTTTAACTTATCTTTGTTGCAGTCCATGATTAAGCATAGGGGGAGATACCTTGACGAGAAGATGAGCAGTTGGTTACACTAGTTGTACGATTTCACCTAACATCCACAGGACCTGAACCCCACAGGGCCCCCGACCCCTAGTAAGTAGGTAAGTCATCTTTCTTTCTTGCATTTGCATTTTTCTTGTTCATAATAGTTTAGTTGCATTTACTTATATTTGCATGTCATATCCCCTTTTTTGTTTTGCTCTACTTGCATTATCGCACAATTGCTTTACATCATTTGCTTTCATCATATTACATGTTAGTTTAGAAATTTTTGAAAAACTACAAAATTTTCTTTTAAAGAATAGTTGCAGTTTTTGAATTTTTGATCATATGGACAAAGGGTGAGTGAGCCACCCTCGATATCCAGAGTTTGTTTGTTTCGGTTTCTATAGGAAAAGGTCTTACCAAGAGATGTTGAGGTTCTCATGCACTCTATGGCGAGGGCATGTCGTCACCCCTAAAAAGGGATTTTCTTTTCGTAAATTTGAATTTTAAAGTTGTAAAGGCAAAAGGAGGAGATCAACCTCCCTAATTTGTTGTTGACATTTGGAATTGTGGACAAATGGGTTTTAGGTGACCTCCTATAAAAAGAGGTCACCCCATTGTCATTTTGGACACAACTTACTTGAGAATTACAGTGTATGGCTGAAATTTTCTCCCTACTTGGGCATTTTGCTCTATCCCTCTCTTGAACACTTCTTTGTGATGTTAGTACTTGTCTATTGGTGAAGAAAGTGAGGTGCTATCTCTTGGAAGGATTTTTCTTGGTATTATGGTGGAATATGCTTGATAAGAAAGGGTTTCTTCATGCTTTTTCTTGGAATTGGTAAGGAATCCCTGCATTCATTGTGTTTTTCTTCTTGTTTCAAGCTAAATTTGTCTAAACCCTTGGAGGAGTATAAAGGCATACACCCTCCATCAAGTCTACTTGTTATCATTGAATAAGCTATATTTTATGCAAAGGTTGCTAGGAGTAAAAAGGATTACACCCCCCTAGATTTACCTTTCTAGTTTAGTTTGCTTGAGGGAGTAAAAAGGCTTACACCCTAGAGAAGTAACAAAACTAGCTCTTACACAAGAGACTCCATTGCCCAATTGATTAAGCACTAGTCTAAAATTTAAATTGCATTGGAGATATAAAATCGTTGCATTGGTATCCGTGAATTGTTGAGATGCTGCAATTGTCCAAGTTTGAATTGATTCTACTTGCTATAAGCTTGTTTATTATGCTTGTTATAGCACAAGTTGTAGGTTGGGCAAAGCCCGACCCAACCACAAAAGCAAGTGCTACTACTTGAGGATTCTACACCCAATGTCACCTCGATGTAGGTCCCACACTTCAAGGGTGGTGAGGTCACTCTAGGGAGGCAATCCCAATGGCCCTAGGGGGAATGAGAAGGATGAAGGGAAGTGTAAGGAGAAGTCCCACGGAAGGTCAAGTGATGGAAGAAATGATTGGTTGAAAATGGTAAGTGAAGAGAGGTAAATGGATACCAAGTAAAGAGATAGTTGTCAGTGCACCTGTACCTGCCCGAGACACAAGAAAAGACACTTTTCCAACCAAGTATAGTAATCGATCAGCAAGTTAAGCTTGTTGTCCCTAAAATACAGCAGCATACAGGTTAGTAAATCAGCAATAGATTACATCCAAATCAGCGAGTAAAAGGTCTATATTAGTTAGCAATGTCAGCAATAAAACTAGTAACCAATGGGGACCAAAAATAACACTTCAAGACTAAATAAAAATGGTTGTCATAAAAGTAAATTTCTGCAATAGTATATCAGCCTTATGGCTGTAGCATTCAATGGAGTACAACAACAAATCTGACCATCAAAAAGCGCCAAAATCTAGCCCAATAGATGCAACTAGGTTAGTAGGTTAAACTAGCAAAGTTAGAGGACTAGTCAAGCATTAGTTTGTGAGATATTAGCGGTTAGAGTTATAGTTTAAAGCAGCCCTAATGGTTGTAGGTTAGTTTTACTACAGAAATAAGAATTTGTGGGAGAAAGAGGATGCCCTACGGGAGGAAGAATCCCCCAGGCATCAAGATCATTATCCAAAGGAGACAACTTCAAAACTTGAAATTTGTACGTTTACCAAGGCAGCAATTTATTTCTCCCATGCAATAAGTAAATGACTAGTGCCTTTAAGAAGGGGTAAATAGAGTCAAGAGAATGTGAAGAAGCTAGATAGGCTACTTCCTTGGGGGTGTAAACCCTTTTACTCCCCAAGGCAAGCTTCTCTTAGCTAGGGTTTCAACTAGGAGGGTGTATGCAATTATACCCCTCTTAGTAAACCCTTCTGAAGCAATATTCCTTTCGCAATAAAATGGTGGAAACACAAGTAGGGGCGTATTCCCTTATAATCCCTACTTGGCTCAAGCAAATAGAACCTTTAACTTCCACAAATGATAATACAATGAAATAAATGGCACCTTCAAGAATTAAAAAGGTAATAAAAGCTAGACTAACCACCAAAAAGCAATGAAGAAACCCTACCAACGCTAGCGCACCATCTCCATCAACCATAACCAAGACATAACCATAAACAAAAGCACGAGAGGCAAAATACTCCAAGTGGCGAAAATTTCAGTCCAAGAGCCTCTCACAATGGAGAGTTATGTCTTCAAAATGAGATCTTATGATCTCTATTTATACAAAATGAAGCTAACATAGTTTGTCCATATAATATTAGGGAAAACACAAGATTAGGGGTCAACATACCTAAGATCAGGGGTAAACATCCCTAATCTTTCCCCTTTACAAAGATAATATTTAAAAATTCTCTTTAATTTAACTTTTGCACAAAGAAAACCCTAAAATAAAGGTGACGTCATCCTTTGAAGGAAGACGTTTTGGCAAATTGAGCAAGTCGTTGGAGATGGGCTACAAAGTAGGGCCTCCAAAGGCCATGCGGCAATCATTCAGAGCCTCTCCATCTCAGAATGCCATGTGTCATGCTTTAATTCATCATCAACCACCATATGCCCCTCAAAAGTGACATCAAGCCCCTAGGGAGTGACGTTTTTCCCCTACTGGGCAAGTCGTTTGGCATGCAAAGGGTGGGCTATGTCTATCCAGCTGTCTCCTAGGCCTCCAAAATCATCTCTCTGTCGTCTGCCATGTGGGCTTATGTCATCCATCCTGTGGGTTGCTTAGCCTCATGGAAGCCCAAGCTAGGCTTGTTCTTCCAAAACTGGCCACCAACCTGTACATGGAAGACAAATGGATACGCCCTCCAAGGATCTCAAGTCAAAGCATCATAATGAGTAAATCAAGTCAATAAAAGAGCCATTAAAGCATGTATACCAGGACTACATCATATAAACATGTGCTTAAGAAACTAGACGTTTTTCCAAGTTTGGTTGTGGGAGGGTTGGCATGGTACTTATTTTCAATGGATCAAACCCCCTAAGTCTAGGAACAACCCTATCTGAGTCATGTGAATCAAATGGAATGGATGGGGCAAGTACTCAATGGGCATGGGGTTCATGATATGCAAGGTTCCATAGTATCTCATTTATGGTTGCCTTTGTGGAGGGTGTGTCGCACCTTCGTCCATAATGCATTTTTTCCAAGGCCATCAATTGCCTTTTATCTTTCTTTCTTTCTATTTTCTTTCAATATAGCATAGGGTGAGTTGCAGGCCACTGCCCCAAAATGGTGACCAGATATCGACAGTGTCACCCACAAGTACTTTCACGGAAATGAGAAGGTTGGCTCGTGATGAGACCCTGTTTCCCTCAGCCATGCAACTGAGAGCCATTACCTTGGTGTGATGGCTAGAAATGGTAATGTCATACCATTAGATACCCATGGACGTGATAGGTTGGCTCGTAATGAGACCCCCTATCCTCAACTAATCCTTTTAGTGTCTTTATTTATTCTTTTTATAGGGTCCTTATTTTCTTGCGGAGAAGCTTTTCATTGCTTTCTCGGGATCCCTTGGGTGAAGCATCTGGAAGGTTCTTTCATTAAGCTTTTAAATTTTTCCAGCTAACTCCCCTCTGGGCCTTCAACCCCTTCTTCCCATGAAATGAGAAATGGTCCCTTCTAGGGTCAGTCTACCCCAAAATCCCAAGATGATGTCATGAGGGGAAATAATGATGGAAAGTGGTAAGTATGGTCGAGAGTGGCACGATGATCAAATGAAGCTCCCAGAAACACCTCATATTAAGGGTGACAATCTACTTGAGTGCCCCAAGCCAACCACCAGCATTTAAACAAGGTAAAAGGCATAGTTTCCAAAGCAGATGTCTCATAATAAAAAATAACCTCTGATATACAAGCTAGAATGCCTCAAGTATTAAAATGATACCCACCATCATACTTAACTTGTACTACATGGAACAACACTCAAGTGACCTGTGGTAGCAAGCTGGTGTGGATGATGACCAAGTGTTGGGTCACTGTGGTGGTGATGTAGATCTCTAGTTGTGCAAAAGGATATTGTTGGTCATGTGGTCTCTCGACACTCCATATCTGCAACCCGAGGGCCTCGAGACATAATCTCCTTAGTTATCCACAAAATGGGGATAACATCTGGCTGTTAATTGGGGACATATGCTCGTCGTATAGTGCATGAGAACCGCAACATCTCCTAGTAGACCTGTGCCTGGGGTTTTGGGACCATGAAGATCAAGTCTCGAAGGTGTTAGGTGAAATTGTACAACTAGTACAACCACCTGATCATCAGACAAAGACATTTCCCCCTGTTCTTAATCATGTGAAACAACAAAGATAAGTCCAACACATAGTAATCATGAGCATAAATATACATATAATCAATAATGAAATAAAACTCATGGAGATGGCTGGGAGGGAGGAAATCCTGCTGAAAAGAGAAACCACAATCTCAATCATCCTGAAACTCCAATCTGCAAGCATAGCCACAAGCCTGATCTATCTGTCTCTAGAGTGGACTAGCATATGTAAATGATGGCTCATCTTCATCCTCATCAACACAATCACTGCTCCCTGAAGACTGAGAAGATTTGAGATAACTCAAGAAGACCCCTTGCTTCACCCGAGGGGAAGAAATGAGGTACGGGAAGGGCTCAGGTCTATAAGAAGAAAAACACTGCCTCTTCGTTTGAGAATTTTGATGAGAATCCCCAAGATGGAAAAACTTATGCTTCGTAGAGTTAACCTCTAATTTCCCCGGGATGGCTATGTCTTGGTACTCGTAAAAAATCAAGGGCGAAGATGGCTGAAAATCCTCATAGAAAAAATATGTATCCCCAAAAGGATATGCATCACCCTGAAGATGCTATGACAGGTCATTCTCAAATGGATCGAGCAAATCTGTGATGATGTCACCATCACCATCCCAAACATCTGAGTCATATATGCATGGAGACCAATCCTTTGTTTGAGGGCTACCCTCAGCGTCGTAAGTGGGATCTCCGTCAAAGGTGAAAAGGCCCATGTCCCATTCACGTTTTCCAATCTGTATGAAAGCGTCAATATGTTGATCAACTGTATCTGAGGGCTCTTCTAGTGCTCCTTCACTTCCAGGATCATGGAACAGGCTGTTATCAAGATCCTTGAAAGGGTCATAACTCATAGGGTTCTCCTCTTGATGTGTAGGAGGAATAGCGGGTTGGATGTCTTCAACTGGGTCATTAAGTGAAAGCACTTCATCTTCATTAAATGCCTCCTCAAAATCTTCAACTTGATAAGCTTCATCATGATCTTCTTGGAAGATTTCTTCATAAGCATGTTCTTCAATCACCTCTTTATCTGTGAGGGCTTGGCCTTCGGAAGATTCATGCAATAAATATTTTACTTGGTTCATTAGCTCTTCAACAGCTTCATTAGCAACTCTTTCCTTTTCCATCTGCAAAATTTCCTTCCATGAGAAATGGAGAGGTTTTGGTTGAATCCAAGGTGCCATAGTCCCATCGACTAGAAGAACACCTCAAAGGAGTCTCCAAGGAAGAGCAAGGCTCATCGAAGGACGAAAAGGGGAAGGAAGGGAAAGGTGGGTTCGAGAAAGGTGGAGTCGCCAGACAAACTTTGAAGAAGGTTTGTCAAAGGAAATGGGCAAGTTCTTGGAGTGGAATCGCCAGGCAAGCTTGGGGTGGAGGCTTTGGGAAAGAGACTTGCCAAAAGTGTCGTTCAGGGAATGAAGAGGATTCAAAATCCTCCTCGGCAACAACGCCAAAATGTTATAGCACAAGTTGTAGGTTGGGAAAAGCCTGACCCAACCACAAACGCAAGTGCTACAACTTGAGAATCCTACACCCAATGTCACCTCAATTTAGGTCCTGCACTTCAAGGGTGACTAAGTCACTCTAGGGAGACGATCCCAGTAACCCTAGGGGGAATGAGAAGGATGAAGAGAAGTGTAAGGAGAAGTCCACCGGAAGGTCAAGTGATGGAAGAAATGATTGGTTGAAAATGGTAAGTGAAGAGAGGTAAATGGATACCAAGTAAAGAGATAGTTGTCGATGCACTTGTACCTTCCCAAGACACAAGAAAAGACATTTTTCCAACCAAGTGTAGTAATGGATCAACAAGTTAAGCTTGTTGTCCCTAAATTACAACAGCATACAGGGTAGTAAATCAACAATAGATTACATCCAAATCAGCGAGTAAAAGGTCTATATTAGTTAGCAATGTCAGCAATAAAACTAGTAACCAATGTGAACCGAAAATAACACTTCAAAACTGAATAAAGATGGCTGTCATAAAAGTAAATTTCTGCAGTAGTATTTCAGCCTTATGGCTGTAGCATTCAATGGAGTACAACAACAAATCTGACCATCAAAAAGTGCCAAAAGTTAGCCCAATAGATGCACCTAGGTTAGTAGGTTAAACTTGCAAAGTTAGAGTGTTAGTCTAGGGTTTAGCTTGTGAGATATTAGCGGTTAGGGTTAGAGTTTAAAGCAGCCCTAATGACTGTAGGCTAGTTTTACTACAACAATAAGAATTTGTGGGAGAAAGAGGACGCCCTAAGGGAGGAAGAATTCCCAAGGCATCAAGATCATTATCCAAAGGAGACAACTTCAAAACTTGAAATTTGTATGTTTACCAAGGCAACAATTTATTTCTCCCATGCAATAAGTAAATGACTAGTGCCTTTAAGAAGGGGTAATGGAGTCAAGAGAAAGTGAAGAAGCTAGATAGGCTACTTCCTTGGGGATGTAAACCCTTTTACTCCCCAAGGCAAGCTTCTCTTAGCTAGGGTTTCAACTAGGAGAGTGTATGCAATTATACTCCTCTTAGTAAACCCTTATGAAGCAATATTGCCTTAGCAATAAAATGGTGGAAACACAAGTAGGGGTGTATGCCCTTATAATCCCTACTTGGCTCAAGCAAATAGAACCTTTAACTTGCACAAATGATAATACAATGAAATAAATGGCACCTTCAAGCATTGAAAAGTTAATAAAAGCTAGACTAACCACCAAAAAGCAATGAAGAAAACCTTCCAAGGCTAGCGCACCATCTCCATCAACCATAACCAAGACATAGTCATAAACAAAAGCACAAGAGGCAAAATACTCCAAGTGTAGTGAAAATTTCAATCCAAGAGCCTCTCACATTGCAGAGTTATGTCTTCAAAATGAGATTTTATGATCTCTATTTATACAAAATGTAGCTAAAATAGTTTGTCCATATAATATTAGGGAAAACACAAGATTAGGGGTCAACATATCTAATCTTGCCCCTTTACAAAGATAATATTTAAAAATTCTCTTTAATTTCACTTTTGCACAAAGAAAACCCTAAAACAAAGGTGACATCATCCCTTGAAGGAGGCCGTTTTGGCAAATTGAGCAAGTCACTGGAGTTG
>JASDQU011404995.1:44186-54754 GCA_032191745.1 Picea mariana | reverse complement strand
ATTCTAGTAAAAAAAAAACTAGAAATAGCTAAAATAGGTGTCATAAGCTAAGGGAGACCACATAATTCAACCTAGACCACTAAAGATACATTTCACACACTCATTAATGTCCACAAGAGTCAAGTGATGCACATTATCTCACTTAATCTCACTTAACTGACAAGAGAAGCAGTTCCAACTCACTTAACTGACCCGAAATAGTAGTTACTAATAATAGTAATGGAAAAAATCATTAATTAAGGAATAAATATCTCACTCAAAGAGGAGGTGTGCATTCTCTAATAATAGATAAGTTTTTTCATGGGGGATTTGGAATAAATCATGAATAAATCGAGAAAATCAAGAACCGGGAGTTGAGTCTTGATCTAAAATTAGCATTTTTCCCTAAAATCTAGGGATGAGGTGCCCTTCTTCTCTATGTGGCGAAATTAGGTGAAATAAAGTGTAAATGAATGTATTAACCAAGATCTAATAGTCTAATCTAGGTATAAACTAATGTAATTTAGGGTTATTCTCTAACACCAGGATCAAGAAATCAGAAGATGTGTGAGAGATGATAAAGTTTATGATCTGCTTAAAGCTTGCCATGATGGCCCTTGTTGGGGTCATTTTGCTGATAAAAGGACTGGGCATAAAATTTTGAGGATGGGCTATTTCTAGGCCACAATATTTCAAGATGCAAGGAAGTATGTCCTGGCTTGTGACAGTTGCCAACGCATGGGTCAGCCAAATCATAGGGATGAGATGCCTCTCCAGCCTCAAGTAGTGTTAGAACCTTTTGAGAGATGGGCCATAGATTTTGTAGGGCCCATTAACCCACCTTCTAATCAGAAATTCTATATATTGGTCTGCACAGATTACATGACCAAGTGGGTTGAGGCAAAATCACTCATCAGGGCCTCAGAAGAGGCTGTCTTAGCATTTTTGTTTGAAGGTATCTTTGTTAGGTTTGGAGTTCCCAGAGAATTAGTAACTGATGGGGGACCACCTTTCACATCACATAAGTTTGAAGCCCTACTCAATAAATATCATGTTTTGCATAGAAAAACTTCTCCATATCATCCCCAAGGTAATGGGCAGGTGGAAAGTACAAACAAAGTAATAGAAGCTATTCTTACTAAAACAGTGAGGGAACACTGTAGGGATTGGTCTGATAGATTGCATGAAGCCCTATGGTATTATCAAACCACTTGGAGGAACACAACTGGTTTTTCTCCTTATGAATTGGTATATGGGAAGAGCCTTATTTTTCCCATTGAGTTCGAGATCAAAACCCTAAGAACTGCATCAACAGTCAATCTAGACTTGACCATAGCACAGAAGGCCAGAGTGCATTAGCTAAATGAGTTGGATGAGAAACATTTGGACGCTATTCATCAAACCACAGTAATTCAACAGCAAAGAACCAAGTGGCATGACCAAGTCATCAAGAAGAAATTATTCAAAAGGGGAGATTGGGCTCTATTGTATGATTTGCGCTTTAAAGAATTTTAGGGTAAGTTGCATACAAGATGGTTGGGACCTTATGAGGTAGACACTGTTTTTCCCAATGGGAGAGTCAGATTAATCACTATTGATGGAACCAATATACAGTTACTTGCAAATGGTCATATATTGCACCTGTATCAGTGGCGACTTTCCAAAGCCGAATTTAAATCTAGATGTACAACCAATACAAATTATCAATTTTTAAAGGGAAAGGAGCTTGCTCCTTCCCTTTCTGAACCTTAGAAATTTTCACTTTTCAATAACACCTTGTATATAAATAAACTCTGCAAATTTGAATTTTTCTGTTTTTGCTTAAATTTTTTATGTTTCCTTGCTATGCTAATAAATTCAGCCTAGAAGGGTATCAGACAGTTACTTTTGTTCAGATGGATTGATGAACAACAAGGTAGATTACAATGAAGGAAGCCGAAGGATTAGTTTTTAGAAGTTGAAAAACTTCCTCAATACTAAGGGATTCTGTGTTCGGACGGGTTACATGTTGTTACACATCTTTCCAACGAAATGGTCATTTTACATGTTGTTACACCATTTTTTCCCGACTATTTTGTCTTACATGTTTCTACACTCTTTTTCGCCAATTTGGTCGATTTACATGTTGCTCCATCTAATTCCACCATTCCGGCCAAAATACATACTGATACTCCATCAATCATTCCCACTCTGCTATCTTTCCATGATTGAAACACTGTTGTTTTTCCATTTCCGTTGTTTTTGTGAAGATTTCTGCCATTCTCCAAATGACTTCATGCTCTCTCTGTCAAAACATGTCGCTTCATCATTGCTTGACTCCACATCCACAGATTTCCAGTTGGTCAACCAAAGAAAGGACTCCACCTATGCTCCACTTGTCATATCATCATTTCTCATGTTCCCGAACCATCTCTCATCATTGCAACTATGCCACGTGCATTAGATGGCGGTTGGATAGTGCATTTATTCCAACAGATCAATTCGTGTGGTAAGTTATGAGGTACGTTACTAATCCTACATGTCAAAGTGATGTAGATATGGAAGCAAGCTTTAACGATTACTTGTCGGTTGTCCTAAATTCGTTGAACCATGAGCCAATCAAATTAGTTGGGGGGGAAATAAAATCTATGCCATCATAAGAATCAAACCCCATTTTATATTCACCTCCACCACCTTTCGACCATGCTTATTTTTCACTGAGACACTATGTTCTTTATGGAATTCTCGTTCGAACTTGTTGTGTCTCTGGTTTAAGGGCTTGTTTCTCCTCTTTTGTGACTGTTTAGACTCTCAAACGATGTCATGGGAGGATCATCCATGAGGTATGAACCGGAAAATTTGGATGCATTACTTCTATACCTAGATGTTTACCAAATATTTCTAAAGGATGTTTGGATTTCTTATTTTAAGAAGCTGCAGGGGTTTAATAAAGTAGAGGTATTGGAGTTCAGTCAGAATCTCACATAAGAGTATTCAATGGTGCACGGGGTGAGGATTCATGTGACAGAAGAAAGCATGGCTGTTGTCGTAGGGTTTCCAACCACAGGAGAAAGATGGTTTAACAAAAAATCAAATATTCCCGACGCACAAAAGTGTTTTCTCGTGGACAATGAGCAAGTTTAGACCAAGGACCGAGGTGCAGATGTAAGTTCCTTACCAGAAACATGGGGGAAAGTATCATAATTTGTAAAAAGGAACATTACATGTGAAGGAAGATATCAAGTAGTTTATTTTTCTGATTTTATACTACTGTCACATTTCAGACATCAGAAGCTAATAAACATCCATTATTACCTTCTTCATTCCTTGCATAATACGACTCACTTTTTCAAGAGAGAAAATCACCCCATGAATTGTATTTCCAATCACGGACTGATAGGGTTGTTGATTCGTAGAGGAATGGGAATTCCTAATGACCCATTACTTGAAGTGGAAGAACAACCAAATTCTATGCATGTTGTTATGGCTGACCCTGAGCAGCCAAATCCTGAGCCCTTGGCTACAACAACAACCCCCACTATAACTACCCATAAGTCGACTCTGAGAAGCCAACGTAAAACCAGAAGAAACTCTAACACCACTCCGAAAAGTGTCGATAGAGTTGAAACAGAACAACTAAACTCTATGCCTACAGTTGTGCTTGAGCCAGCAGTTGACAACACAATCCCTGGACCAAATCATGAGCCTCAGCCCTCGGCTGCAACATCTATTATTGAAGAACTCCCTCCTACTCCTAAAGATAAAAAAGGAAAACCATTTCTTCTGTATCTACTTTACCTAGGAAGAGAACTAGGTCAAAACAGTCTACTGCAATAGTCATTCAAGCCCCTACTGTCACTGCTAGTGAATCGTCTCATAAAATAAAATGTTAAACTAGAAGCAAATATCAGAGAGGCATCGACAGAGTTGCACCATAAGCAACTCAAAACCCTCATATTGCTGCAACAGTCGTTCAATCCCCTACTATCACTTCCAGTAAATCGTCTCAGAAAAGAAAACGTCAAACTAGAAGACAATCTCAGAGAGGCATTGACAGAGTTGCACCAGACGCACCTAAAAACCCTCTTGTTGTTGTGACAGAGTGTCCTAATTTTGCTTATTCTCAAACCCTGCCTGAATTTGCAATCAATGATACAAACCTTAGTGAGCGGCTAATTGATTTTGTGGAGGTACGTATTCTGGGTTTTACCTTGTGCAAGGAATTTCAAGAAACCATTTTATCACTACAAGCTGAATGTACACTAATTATAGCAAAATCATCAGCTTTGCTTGATGATTTTGTGCATCACTCATTGAGTGACGAAGTACAGATTATACCAAACCCCAGCATTGCAGATTTTCCTCCTTGTCTGGTTGTTGAAGAACGCCCTCCTTCTCCTAAAGCAAAGAAAAGGAAAACCCCTATTTTTGTCTCTACACTACCTAGGAGGAGAACTAGGTCAGCGACATCTACTGAAGCAGCAATTGGATGGAAGAATATGGAACATGCAATACCCATTCTTCATCCATTATCCTCCATTGTTAAAGAAGTGACTCTTTCACCAACACCAGTCTCTTCCAACAACATGACTGTGACACAAGAACCATCCTCTTTCCAGAACTTAGTTGTTCCACAAGAAACAGCTACCCAGGAAGAGATTGTCCCATAGGAACCTGTCATGCTAGAATTAGTTGTTACACAAGAACCAGTTGCCTAGGAAGAGACTGTCCCACATGAACTATTCATACCAGAATTAGTTGTTACACAAGAATCAGCTACCCAGGAAGAGACTGTCCCACAAGAACCAGTCATGCCAAAATTAGTTGTTACACAAGAGCCAGATACACAAAATAGTGAGGAAAATGTTGATGTGCCACTTGCTCAGTTGTTTTCTCAAATTGAGAAGAAGATTAAGAGTATAGAAAATTCCAGGATTACTGAACTGAAGAAGGAAAATGACAGCCTCAAAGTAGAGTTGGATTCCCTAAAGAAGGAATTACAAGTTTCTCGACAGAAAAACCTAGAGGAGTCAACTTTGGATATATTATCATAGGCAATAGCTATTATGACTAAAGAGAAAATGTGCTATGAATGTGGTAATATTTATTTTCAGGCAGAATGTAAAATAGTGAAAGTACCAGTCAGTGGTCATGCTGAAGAACCAGCCACATTCTCAGTCAAGAAAGAATAAGTATTACATAAGAACGTGTAGGCTTCAGTGGATGGGACTCAGGTTTCATTGTTTTTGGATGCCTCATTCAACGTATACAAAGGGGTCAAAGGTATCAAAATCTTTCGAGGCTATGGTAAGGAGCAGTGGATTCAAACTTCCAGATGAAGAATCTCATGACAGTTTTTGTCTTAGAAATTTGCACTGGAGGAGTCACTTCCCTGACTCAGATTCAGAGTAAGGCTTGAATGTGTTTTGCATGAGGACATGCAATGTCTTCAGTTGGGGGGCATGTTAGGACCCAGAAATGTCCCTTTTTCACTATATCTTTTGCTCATTCAACCTTATCATTTATATGCTAAATGCCTACTATAATGTTTTCTAAGACCCTTTTTCCCAAGGTATGAATCATTGATCTTTCTTTTATATTCTTATTTACTTAACATGTTTGATTAGTAGTGTTTCTCATATTTTACCCATGAATGTGAAACTAATGATCAAAATGTGTTTCTCATATTTTACACCAGATGTGCGCCAGTTCTGCATGTTGTTACATGATTATAGCAACTGTGCACCTTTCCTGGAAGTTGTTACACTTGCTGCAACAGATGCCCACCAATCTTGGAAGTTGGTATATCATTCAAATCTGAATCTTGAAGACCAATCCTCAATTTTTTTACATGGTTTGGCTCACGCCAATGATCAAGATCATTTCCAAATTTTGTAATGATGACAGATCCTTTATATCATACGAACACCTTGAGAATCTCTAATTCTCAAGGTTGTTCTGAGTCCATTTCAACTGAATGACTCTATCTTTAAATAGCATATCTTTTGTAATCATTGGTACCGGATATTAGTTGTGGAATAGAGAGTGAAGAAAAGTATTTTGTATCTAAACATTCTGGCAATTTGATAAATAAAGAGATTTGAGTTTCTCCAACCGACTGTAGTCTTTTCGAGTGGATTTAGTGAGAAGGAAAGGGCCCACCTTCCTCATAGACTCCCCTCTGTTTTGAGTTTTAGATTAACTGTTGTGATTATTTACAATTGTGTGATTTTATTCATTTCTAGAATACATTTGTTGTTACAATTTAGCCCCTTTTTGTTAATGTGCATCAGTGTGTCTCATGAGATTTAGAAACAATTGTTGAATACTGCTGGAGAATTGCTTTGAAAGTTAATTCCTTTTCTGCATTAGATTAAATCTATGTTTTCAAGCAAAAGTGATTAGAAGTGTGAATTCCCCTTTTGCAATTAAGTAGACTTCCTTTTAGCAATTAGCACAGAACTTCCTCCTGCAAGAGTAATATAGAAAATTCAAATAGATTAGATAATCCAGGATTCTTATACACTCATCAATATCTACTCCTGGAAATTAGATTTCAATTATGCAAGTGTGATTTCGATTCTGCAACAATATATTAGAACTCCAACTGTGTTAGTAACTTATGTTAGTGTTCATCTTTTCAATTTTGTTTCATTTAGTTTACCGTACTGCAATTTGATTAGTGTTGCTTTCATAATCTATCATAGACTGTGCACAATTATATTACAATAACAAAACTTCCTTGGGTTTGACAATTTATATTGAACACCTTAATTATCTATTTATTTAGACAATTAAAGTGCCCAACATGATGCAAATGAAATATTCATGCAGGAGAATTATGAGAGGTTTTCAATGGAAAAGGAAGATTACCAGACAGGGTTGCAGAATGCCATCATGCAATTCCAAAAACAATATAATCTTTGAAACAAAAAGGTGCCTGCAAATCCTCCAAAGGGAAATCCTACCAAAGAATCTCAAAATAATACACCTTCTTCAAGTCAGCCTAAAAAGGAGTATGTTGCAAAGGATGTTGTGGAGAAAAGAAAGAAGAAGGAAGAACCTCCAAAGAAAGTACCTGAAACAAGAAAGGAGATAGTCATCAAAGAGGTAGAAAAAAATTCATTTTCCTTTAATTTTGAAAGTGAGATAGACAAAATTAAAATCCTTGTTCCATTCAATGGGCTGATAAAGAATAGTGAATATAGAAATTAGATCATTAAGATGCTCAATATGGAAGAAACTTATGATACTTTATATATACAATATGATCATCCTACCATCTTGTTTGGCCCACGTGTAGAGGAGAGTAGTGAGGCTGATGAGGTCCCTCCTTTCTATGTGATGCAGTCCCCCTACCTCAGCAGGGTTTTGCGAACTCCTGGTCTCTGGATCGATCCTCTTCTGAGCCGAAATGGCTCTTCGAGATCCTACTAGAACCCTTTGAATGAATCCACAGGTCCCTTATTGAAACCCACCTGTGCCTCTGAGCACTAAGCGCGAGCTTCACCCCCACGTGATCACCGGTTGTGACCACAGGCCTTGTCCAAAAGGCACTCGTCGTGTTTCATGATTTTACGAGTTAGGACTCCCTGTCTCACGAATCCTTCACTCTTGAACTCCCGGTTGCCGAAATGTCAAAAAGGGATTAACTCCACAGTTGGCTCCTCCCTTAACGCTCGACCATGTGACCACTACCCATGACCATGATCCACTTTTCAGAATTTCGTAATTCACAATTTCGCGATTCCAGCTGCAAATGATTCTATGTCCTTTGAACTCCCAGGTCCCAAAATGTCGAAAAGGGATTAACGGGCTTTGGCTCCTCCCTTAGCCTTTGTCCATGTGACCACCACTCTATGTCCATGCACTTAACGCCAAAGCCCTACCGACTTTCGTGATTCGGGGAATTACAATGCAAGCATTCCCCTGTTCTCTATCTTTTGAAATGTCGAAACCTGAAAAGGGCTTAATGGCTCCTTGGATCCTCCCTTAAACCTTCACCATGTGACCCAATCCTTTGACCTGGTGTTATTCCTCCGAACACTTTCGGAGTTTCACGATTCGGGGAATCACAATGCAAGCGTACTACTCCTTTGTCCTTTGAATCCCTGGTCCACAAAATGCTGAAATCTCTCCCTCTGAGAGATCAATGGCCCAAGCACTTCTGGAACCAACGGCTACGATCCCACTGGATCGAAGAATCGAAATATTTCGGGCCTTTCCCTGAAACCTTGACTGCTTTCCACCTGTCCTCCTTGATTGACAGTCTTGGTCCTTTCGGTGATTTCTACGAAACGTCGACTAGTTGCCACGTGTCCTCCTTGACAGACAGTCCTAGTCCTTTCACAATTTTTGGAGACTCTTCACTCTCGATCTCCCAGTGTCTGAATCCCCAAAATGTGGGTCTCTTGACACACGTCCTCTGAGATGGATGGTCCCAAATGCTTTCGGGACTTTGATAGGTCCTCTCTCTCCTCTGCTCTTATGAGGGTTAATCCTAGGGCATCTTTTCTGGATCTGACAGTTCACAGAAAATCATCACTTCTCCCTCGAAGTTTCTACCGTCCATTCTACCCTTCTGTGCGGCTTCCCAGGGATTAAACCCCGCACACCTTCTCCCAGATCCGATGGCTATTAGTCCTTTATGCTAGATCTGATGGCCCAGATATAATCTTCTGTGCGTCTCCCAGGGACTAAACCCCGTGCACGTATCCTTGATCCAACGGTGCTCATGCCACTGCACTCCCAATCCAATTACTAGTGCGTTTTTGCAGTTTCACGTCTCTGGGAGTCGAAAGACTCTCCCTCTTATGTTTCCCGATACATGAAATGCCAAAAAAATTAAACCATGTGCACCTTACTTCGATATCAATGGATGTTGATCCATGCCTCTAGATTTTATGGCTCAGATTTGAACATCTTCTATGTGCGCTCCTCCTGTCTGAACATGGATATAATGGTCCAGATCTCCTCTTCCCAGCTGATCTAACATCAGTTGTTGCTTATCCTTCCTGAGCTTCCCTTGCTCTCTAACTTAGGATAATTTCTAAGTATCGAAGGTTTCAACCTTCGACTCTTCCTCTTGCGAGCTCGGTTCCTTTCGGTCTCCTATGCGTTATAGAAACACTCACCCTCCAGAGCTTTGTCAACTCAAAAACCTCGAAAGGTTTTATCTATGCACGTTCTTCTCACGTTTTCTCTTCTGAGCTTATGGGATTAGGACAAGTCCACTCTTGCACACTCTTGGTGCTACTGAGTATTTCGCTAAACTTAGATCTGAAAAGTTTTCTTGGAAAGAAAAATCCCTATGCCCACCTGGCGTTCTTCTACTCAACGCACAACTTGTAGAGCCTACAGAGTATTCAACAACTATGTGAGTGTCTTCTCTTTGACACTTCCCTTTCCTCAGAACTCAAAATAGAGTTCTCTGGTGCACTCTATGCACTCGCTCAATACCCTCTTGGAAGAGCTCTATAGAACCTTCAGTATTTCTGTCTTCCCTAAACTCGAAACATAGTTCCTTCCTGTGCACTCCTTGCACCTATGTTGATGAAGGTTCAATGCTATCCCTCTTGAGCTTTCCTGAGGTTACCTCACCTCTATCAAAGCACACCTTGCAGACTATCTGCACTCCTTGCACTCGAAAACTCAAAGATGAGAAGAAATTGAAACTTATGAAATACTTCACCAGTTATGCATTCAAAACATGAAATGCATAAAAACATGCAAACACATACAGACAATTCATGGCAGGAAAAACTCCTCTTCTACTAATTCAGAAATGTATATACAAGGTGTTTACAAAGGATGAAATGTAACAAGTCTTATCTCTCTCTCAAGACCTCTCTACTCTGGTCTCTCCTCCTAACTCTCTACTCTAATTTCTTAATTACAAAATGAGTGCTCCCATGATCTTATCCTCAACCACCGTCTCTGAGCTATTGCTATCATAGAGCGGCTCCTACGGCTGCATTACATAAATGGATGCCTAGTTGTTATAACCCTAAATTGCACCACACATGCTTACCTGGCATTAGGCCAACTCATATCCCTTCATTGCCAAAACATCTACTGAACAACTCCTTGGAAATCCTTTTGTGTCAAGGCCCACGCGCCCTAAACCATTACTGCACACGTGTACATGTGGGCTGACTCACTACAGCCTGTGTGTACCTAACAAAGCATGAAAAAAGGAAAGTTGTCGATGAAACAAAAATCTATGGGTCAGTTAACTGAAACTCCCGGCCATGCATGGCCGAGGATTCGTCCAAAACCCTAGCTCCTTCTAGCCTATAAAAGAAGGGGTAGGGGTACCATTTGGAGGAGGAAAAAATATAGCGAAGAAAATCTGCCCATTTATGTAATCCATTGTCCCAACCCTTTAGCCTTTCCTCATGCCAAAGGAGATTTAACACAAATCAGTTGGAGGACAGAAGAAGAGGAGCCCAGGATCAGGTTCAAGGAGTGGTGGCCGATCTCAGCATTGATTGTAAGTTGATTCATTTTCTAAGTAATAAAATAATACTTTTCCCATCCCAATGCATGAATTATCTATGGTTTGGTTAATTTATGCTTGATTTATAACCCTTGAGTAGAGAAGTAGCATG